>JAJPUD010000577.1:365613-468066 GCA_023553655.1 Myrmecobius fasciatus
TTTTTTTTTCTTGTAGATAGGATTTTTCTTGCATAACTTCTCAAGCATTTCAACATTATTAACATGTAGTGGACTTCCTGCCATCTAGGGGAGGGGAGGGTACTGGGGGTAAAATTTGTAATGGAAAGCTTTGTAAAGATCAAGGTTGGGGAACTACCCATACATATGTTATACAAATAAAAAGCTTTAAAAAAATTTAAAAAAATAAAAAATAAAATAAAATGATCCAATTAGAAAAAAAATGTCTTTGGGATATAAGCCCAATAGAAACACTGCTGGGTCAAAGGGTATGCACAATTTGATAACTCTTTGAGCATAGTTCCAGGTTGCTCTCCAGAATGATTGGGATCTGTTCACAGTTCCACCAACAATGTATCAGTGTTCCAGTTTTCCCACATCCCCTCATGGATGAACTTTTATAATCCAGTGGTCTGGATCTCAGAAATTAAATTATTCTTCCTATGTCCCTTTTCTGCTCTACAAATGGAAGAAGTAAGTCCTATGGAACTGTCCATGGGAGAAATAACTACCAATTGGCTCTACCATCTGCTCTACATATTATTTCTTTTGATCTTCCCAATTGCTAAATGAGATAAGTCCTACAGTTATTATTATCACCATTTTGCATATGAGAAAAAGGAAATTCAGGTTAAGTGGCTATGGGACCAAATGCAACCTCTCTGACCTGTTGAGATTTTCAGGAGGAAGAAAAATTCTTTCCTCTGCATAATTATATTGGTAAGAAAAATAACTCTCATTGCTCTCAATAACCCAGATGTTATTTTCATTTTAGAGGCAAGGAAATTGAAGCTAAGTGAATCTAGAGGCCTTATCCAAAATCACATAGATAGGAAGTGGCAGGGCTGGGATTTGAATCCTTTTTGTCTGATTCCAAACCCATTGTTCTTTTCATTATACCATGCTGCCTCCCTTAAAAGTAAATATAAGTTACATTTGTTTAGTTTTCAGTTTACTAAGTGACATCAGAACTACCCTTCTAAGTGGGTAATATAGTTATTACTATCCCTGTTTTGTAGGTTTTAGATAGTTACTGTTTATTATTTTAAGGAAAGCTCCCTTTATCCCTATGCTCTCTAGTGTTTTTTAATAAGAATGGGTGCTGTATTTTGTCAAAAATTTTTCTGCATCTATTGAGATTATCATATGATTTTTTTTGTTTTGTTATTGATATGATCAATTGTGAAAATAGGTTTCCTGATATTGAACCAGCCCTACATTCCTGGTATAAATCTCAATTGGCCATAGATTCCTGTTTTGTATATAAGAAAATTGAATCTCAGAAAGATTAAACGATTTGCCTATCATCACATAAGAATCTAACTACTTGTAAATCCTGGCCCTGTGAACAAACAAACTCTGGGTAGTATCTGGCACTACCTGACTTAGTGAAAGTATTTTCTCTTTCATGACATTGCTGGAAGCCTAGAATCAGCATGGAAATGTGTCTGCATTTAATATATCCTATAATTCTGGAGAAATTTGGTCTGTGAAAGATTAATATTTTCACAAACTTGACCAAAATTGAATAAGTACTTTTGGACTTAGAACTGGACACATTTAGATATATAAAATTGATTATGTTTTATTGCAGACTTCTTTTGTATTTTTGATTTCTGGTTCAGTCTTGTGATTTCCAAGCAACTAGGAACTATGAGTTACTTTTGCTACATGTTTTTTCACTGTATTTTCTTCTGATTCTCTTAATTTGAAATTTTTCTCTAGAGAATTTCTCTTCATCATGGCATTGAAAACAAGTTTTCTTCCTAGTGCATCAGGGAAGAGGGAAGAGCTCTGGATTTAGAATCAGGAGGCCTGGATTTGAATTCATACCTTCCTATATCTTAGCTGTATGACTCTGGAAAAATCCCTGTTCTTGCCTGGTCCGAAGATGTTTTACCTGATAAGTAATCTCTAAAGTTATTTTCAGGAAAACTCATCTTCACAAGTTCAAATCTGGTCTCAGTCACTTACTAGCTGTGTGACCCTAGGCAAGTTACTTAATCCTGAATACCTCAGTTTCCTTAGTTGTAAAATGAGCTGGAAAAGGAAATGGCAAACCTATCTAGTATCTTTGCCAAGAAATCCCATTCCTGCCAAAAAAAAGGGTCACAGTGTCAGACATCATCCAAATGACTTAACACCACCAAAAACTTTTTTCCTAGCTCTCAAATGAGAGGGCAGCCTGTCCACCTACCTGAATGATCAGGAGAAAATAACCCATGGCTGAAGTATTTTTTGGATCACAGATAATCCCTTAGGTGGATGTGTGAGGAAGATGTGATTCATGGGATCCATCCAAGATAGGGAATGTGCTTTCTTCCTGGTTGATGACTCAGCTAAGGTAAATTCTGGCTACACTGATTTTGTGTAAATCATCTTCATTCTTTTTGCCTTAGCTGAATCTCCAGGAATGACATGAGAACTCTCTGCTGCATAAACTAAATACACCTGAGGCATCCATTATTGTTCTGTGGCTGGCTAACAGAGGCATGTGGAATAGGAGGTTGGACATGAAATCTGCAGATAGGAGGATTCTTGGCTCTGCTAATTTTTACCTTTTGGTATTTGAACAAGTCACTTGTGTTCAAATTCTTCATCTGTGAAATGGGGAGAATAATAGTGCCTACTTCCCAGGGTTGTTGTAAGGGTTAAATGAGAAACTATTTGTAAAGCACTTAGTATGTAGCAAACACTATATAAATATTAGTATTATTAAAACCATTTTTGACAACATTGGATTAGATGATCTCTGAGATTCCTTCTGGAATGGAAATGAATGGTTTTGATTATATAAATTGAAAAACTTTCTTCAAGCAAAGTCAGGAAAGTTGAAATGAGAAAATCACAACCTCTGAATTTTATATAATAGCACTAAAGATTTGAATATGGAGCAAATTGAGAGAAAATGGTAGGGAACACAATAGCTAAGCAGTAGCAACAGTAATCCATCAACCTCCTTATCCTGAAAAAATCATCTGTGCAAGGAAAACAGGAGAAAAGAGAAAGAAAAAATAGGACTAAGTTGGAACAAAGAGAGAGTTAGAGGAAAGTTATCAGCCTCATAGGCAGAAGACAGGCTAAAATCATCAGTTTTAGTTACCTCTTGAGGACCAAATAAAATTCTAAGAAAAGGCCTTCTCTTTCCCCAGTTTTCCATCTTCATTCTTGTCCATTAATGGACATTTTCTCTGCCCAATTCTTTACCCAAACATTTCTGATAACCTGAATTTTACCTTAATTATAGAAGATGGGAATAAGTAGATGAAAAGAGAAATTGAAATGAAGGTAATGAGCCAAACCTCTTCCTAAATATTAGGAATTTTCTTATCTCAAGAATGTGAGCTGTTGTGATTGTATTCCTAACTTTTTGTCTAATATAACTCTACAAAGCAGCAAAAGAGGGAATCAAGTAGGTCTAAAACACCATTATATTGTCCCTTAGCTTAAAAAATGAACTAATTGGGGGCAGCTAGGTGGCACAGTGGATAGAGCACCAGCCCTGAAGTCAGGAGGACCTGAGTTCAAATTTGGCCTCAGACACTTAACACTTCCTAATTGTGTGACCCTGAGCAAGTCACTTAACCCTAATTGCCTCAGCAAAAAACAAAACAAAACAAAAACACACACACACACACACACACACAACCCCAACTAATTGTTATAATAGAATATGACTGTTTAAATATACAGCAACAAAAAAGAGGAAGGAAGGACAAAGAAAGAAGGAAATTTAATTAATGTTATCAACATCAACTATAGACTATATAAAAATGATCCATGCCCCCACCCTCATATATAAATGCCAAAGGACATGAACAAAAAGCTCTCAAATGAAGAAAGGTAAGCTATCCATAACCATATTTCTATTTTGCTTTATTTTTAATAATAGCTTTTTATTTTTCAAAATATATGCAAAGATAGTTTTTAACATTCACCTTTGCAAAACTTTGTGTTCCACATTTTTTCCCTCCCTTCCCCCTTGCCTAGACAGCAAATAATCGAACATAGGTTAAACATGTTTAGTTCTTCTAAACGTATTTCCACATTTATCATGCTACACAAGAAAAAAATCAAATAAAAGGGAAAAAATGAGAGAGGAAAAAAACAAGCAAGCAAATAACAAAAAAGGTGAAAATACTATGTTGTGATCTACATTCTGTCCCCATAGTGTTTTTTTCTGGATGCAGATGACTCTCTATATCACAAGTTTATTGGAATTGGCCTGAATCACGTCATTGTTGAAAAGAGCCAAGTCCATCACAGTTGATCATCATATAATCTTGTTGCTATGTACAATGTTCTCCTGGTTCTATTCACTTCACTCAGCATCAGTTCATGTAAGTCATTCAGGCCTCTTTGAAATCATCTTGTTGATCATTTCTTATATGACATTCATATACCATAACTTATTCAGCCATTCCCCTACTGGTGGGCATCCACTCAGTTTCCAGTTCCTTGCCATTACAAAAAGAGCTGTTACAAACATGCACAGTTTGATAACTCTTTAGGCATAGTACAACCACATTAAAAAAAAATCTCCAAATTACTGCTAATAAGAGAAATGCAAATTAAAACAACTCATAGGTTCTATCGCATAACTATCAGATTGGAAATAATGACAAAAAAAAGGATAAGGACAATTTTGGAAGGGCTGTGAGAGGACAGGCATTACTAATACTTTATTGGTAGAGACATAAAATGATTCAACCATTCTGGAAAGCAATTTGGAATTATACTTCCAAAGTCACTAAATTGTGCATACATTTTCCCAGAGTTATCAGTATTTTTAGTAGCAAAACAATAATAAAAATAAAAATAAAAAATAAAAAAGTAAGAGAAAGCACAAGGAAGTTTAGAGGGGGACACATAGAAGCAAATTAATATTGGAATTATTATGATAGATGTATTATATGCTTTAAAAATTTCATAAATATGTGTAATAAAGATATGTATTTTATAATAACAAAATGTGTCCTTTTAGAAGAAAATAAAACAGTTCCTACCCCCTCAAACAATTTGTATTATACTGAGGGAAACAACATATACACAAGTAAATATAAAATATATTCCAAGTAAATGTAACTCATGGACCAGGATCCTCCCAACCTCTGGGATTATATTAATTGGTTTTGATCCTTTGGGTGCCCTTCTTCCAAATCAAAGTCTCTCTGATTTGGTTTGTAACCTTTTAAAATTTACACTGAATTTCTAAATGTTGCTTATGTAAAGCTCATGTCTAGGTTTCTACAGATGTGGGTAATGAAACAGCAGCAAATGGGATTGAATATAGGACACCTTTTATTTCATGCCATAGAGGATAAAGATGCAAAGGACCTTCAGGAATCTATAAACATATGTAAAAAACAAAGGACTAACATTGGTAGCTCATCTGACTCTTTAAAAATGTCTCCTTTAAGTACTAAAAATGAACCGAGACATTTGGGACAAGAGTTTCTTGAAAATGTGGACTTTTAATAAACCAATAATCCCTTATTAAAGGCCTATTTTAATGTCAGACATTGTGATAGTTTCTGAGGATATAAAGACAAAAGCTAAAGAATTCCTGACCTTGGCAATGTTATGAGGGAACCAACATGCATACATTTCTGGCATATATAGAGGTCCCATCAGTTTGCTCAAATGGCATCTCCATCTGGAGGATGCTAAGCAACTGCTTGCCAGAGGATTGTAATGATTGGAACATGTGTGGACATTCTATGACTGATTCTGGTTGGCCTACCACGCTGTTTGAGAGGACTCTTTTTCTATTGCTATGTAGCTAGAACTATTGATATCTTCAAAAGGATCCAAGTTGGGACCATATGGTCCTTAATGCTGCATTTATATCTTGGGGAGCAAGATGATCCTTTCATTCATGGCATTTGGTGAGGTAATACAGTAAGGGGGAAAGTATTAGGGCCTCCTCCCTGTCTTAGGTTATATGGTCCCCAAGAAATGGCCCTATGTCCTTGATCTTTTCACTAGTTATTTTCCATCCCAAGTGTTGAGAATAGAGTCTTCAGCTTTGGAAATTTTAAAGGCCAGAAGCACAAGTCTCAGGAATCTAAATTAGGTATTGATGGTGGAGAAAAAGAGAGATACCCAAAAACTCCTAGAACCCTACTAGGCAAATTTAGATTGCTTGACCCTGAATAGGGCTAAAGTGTATATGTAACACTTAATAATATTATTGGAGAAAACCTTTTTCAGAGACAGCTTATTAATATGTAAAAATTTTTGCTTAGAGTTTCAGAAGAAGAGTTTTCTCTCCAGAATTATAATTTCAAGAAATCATAAATGAAAATTTCTCATATTTCTAAAAGCCAAAGGGCAAAGTAAAAATAGAAAGACCCATTGATTGATCATCTACTATAGGAAACTCTAACATGAAAACTCTCAGGAGTGTCACAGCTAAAACCCAAAGGTTCCTGATCAAAGAAAAATATTATGAGCAGCCAAAAAGACAGAATTCAAGTGACAAGGAATTACTGTCAGTATTATACAAGATTTAACAACTACAACTGTGCAGATAAAGAAAGCCTGGAATGATTTTTGCAAAAGGGAAAAGAATGGCTTAAGACTAGTAAAACTAAAAATAATTCAACCAGGGGAAATGGATTTTAAATAAAATAGAATATTTTTAAGAAATCCTGATGAAAAGTACAGAAGTGAGTAGATATTTAAAAATGGGAATCATGAAATATAGAAAAACAAAGGCAAATACATTTGTTCAAGTGGAAGGATTGTTTACATTCTAATAAAAATGTAAGAATCAAATTTCTTCTCAAAACCCTGTTATTACAAATGTCAGAAAGAAAGGTAAATAAGAAAGAAAAGAACATATGAGGTATTGGTGTTGGTATGTTGGATGGTTTTGGTTTTTTTTTTTTTCTGTTTTGAAGGTTTAGAGAGAAGACAGAAATGGGAGGGATAGAGAAAGCATATTGAGGAGGAAAAAGAGGATGAAGAAATAAATCACTACCAAATAATAGAACCACTCAACAAACATTTATTGTTTATTATATTCCAGATGCTGTCCCAAGTAATAGAAATACAAATATATGCAAAAAGATGGCCCTTGCTCTTAAAAAGCTTGTTCTTTTTTCCAATGTAGTGTTAATATTCTAATAAATCCTCTTCCTTCTCCAACCATTGAGGAAGCAAGAAATAATTATACATGTGAAATCATGCAAAACATATTTCCATATTAGCTATATTGCCAAAAAACCCAAGAAAAATAAAGTTTAAAAAATATTAATTTATACTCAGAGTTCATCAATTTTCTCTTTGGAGGTAGGTAGCATTTTTCATCATGAATCAAGAAGCTAATACTCTTTCTCCCCCAATAGGATTTTGTTTTCCCAAATACATGTAAAGATATCTTTCAACATTCATTCTTCCTTTTCTCTTACCTCCTCTCTCCCAAAGAAAGCAAGCAATCTGATATAGGTTAAACATGCACAATCCTTTTAAACGTATTTCCATATCTGTCATGTTGTGCAAGAAAAGTCAGACCAAAAGGGGGAAAAAATTAAGAGGAAAAACATTCCACAGAGTGAAAACAGACCATTTCATTTATCAACCATAATTGTTAGGCAAACTCCCTCTGTTTTACCACTTTCTTACTTACAAAGACAAGAGTAGCTTCAAGGACAGAAAAAAACACAAAAAGATAGAATGGAAAGAAACATAACAGTTTTAACTATGAATATGAATGAGATAGTTATCTTTAAAATGGGAGAAAACAACAAAACGGATTAGAAAGCAGAATTCAAAAATATGTTGTATACCAAAAAAACATACTTGAAATAAAAGATTCACACAGTGTTAAAATGTGAGTATCTGGAGTAACATCTATGTTTCAGCTGAACTCAGAAAATAAAGAGTAGTCATGACTATGTCAGATAAGGTTACAACAAATGTAGACATAACAAAAAGAGAGAAGCAAGAAAATCATATCAGACACCACAAATCTTTTTTTTTTTATTAAAGCTTTTTATTTGCAAAACATATGTATGGGTAATTTTTAACACTGACCCTTGCAAAGCTTTCCGTTACAAATTCCCCCCACCCCCCAGTCCCCATCCCTCCCCTAGATGGCAGGAAGTCTAATACATGTTAATTATGTTAAAATATTTGACAGATCGAATATGAGACACCACAAATCTTAAACATACTAAATCTTATGGAATGTGGCCAAAGCAGTCCTTAGGGAAAATTTTTATTCTAAATACTTCAGCAAAAGAGAAACAAAACAATAAACCAAGCATGAAATTTTAAAAAATCAAACAAACAAAAAACTAGAACAGCAGCAAATAAAAACCCCAACTAAACAAACTAAACCTTTTAAAACCAAAGAAGAACTTCATTAAATTGAAATAAAAATTGAATTGATAAATAAAACTAGGAACTAGATTTTATAAAAATAAAAGATAAACAGCTAATCTGATTTATAAAAATAGGAAAACAAAACACTTCATATTAAAAATGAAAAAGAAGTTACTATAATTGAAGTAGAAATAAAAAAAATTATTTAGAAATAATTTTGTTCAATTACATGCTAATTCTAGTTGTAGTAACTTAGTGCCCATAGGGCATATTGACCCTTGACTTTTGAGCTCTCCTATAAGGTGAATGTTTTGGAATACAAAATCCTCCATTTGGTACACTAACCTCACAATTCCTCAATTTACCCATTTCATATGAATTAGTCTGCTCCATCTCAACTACACCCAAAGATGGTTATAACTTTGATTTTGTCATTATCCACATATGCTCCACTTCCATGTTTGTGAATTCTGAAATTCCCATTTTTGAAACTCTTCCTTGTAGCCACAGAATTGTACTGTGACCTCCAGTCCCTTAATTACTCAGTTCTTTCCCAGGCCAACACTCCTGCACTACCTACAAGTCTCCTTCCATGCTCAGCTTATTTCAATTCTACATTGTCTTCTTGAGTACCTTGTCTCTTACTATATTGATGATATTGCCCAGACAAACTCTTGCCTTGGTTTACTCCCACAATTTGTGGCTTTCTTTCTTATTCATGTGCTGCTGACAGAAAGCTGTGCTAAATAGATTCAGTACAAATGTATACTAAATAACTTCAACTAAGCTGTCACCAGCTGCAAGGCAATCCTTTTCCAACTCTTTAATTTCTTCATTATTCTTTTCTGCTTTCCTGAAAAAGTTTGAGGCTCAGTATTTGACACTGTAGCTCATGAACATTTAACTGTACACTTTTTATTAACAATCAGCCAGCAGTCTCAGTTAGCTTTTGGAAAATATATTTACTCAAATGACATAGAAAGAGAATGCGATGCAGTGTAACAAGTAGTTACAAAGTATTTTCCCCAAAAGTATTCATATTGCATCAAACTTCAAACAAAGGTACAAAGTAGATTCCCCTTTCTAACCAACCACAATTCTAAGGAACTCATGATGAATCACACTAATCTACCTCCCACTCAGAATGCTGATTGAGACACACAATTTTTTGATGTGGCCAACATGAGATTTTGTGTTGTTTTATGTTATAAGGGTTTTGTTTTTCTTTCTTTTTTGGTCAGATGGGCAAGGGAAGTGTGTAGGAAAGAAGGTGGCTTCTTTTTTAGTCAAAATTTTGCCAAAAAATAAGTTATATGTGTGTGTATACATATATATATATATATAGGTTAAATATAATATGTTAAATGTAGCTAAAATTAGAAAGAAGACAGTTGAGAATAAAATCTTTGTAGCAAGTTTCTCTCATACAGTTCTCATATCTAAGATATCTAAGGAACCAATGCAAGAAAAAGTGTTATTTCCCAATAGAAAAATAGTTAAAGGATATGAATGGGCAGTTCTCAGTAGAAGCAATCCAAGCTATCAGCCATATGAAAAAAAATTCTCCAGATTACAAATAGAGAAATGAAGGGATTCATTCCAGTGACTCTGGAGGAGTTAGATTGTAAATATACCTGGCTCTGCCTCACTTAAATCCAATTCACTAGCAAGTCAAGACATCACTGTCATGATGTCATTGGTCCTCTTTGAAAGTGAAGAATAAACAACAATCTGTGAGTAGTAGTAACTACTTTATTGGATTTTGGTAATGCAAATTCTTTTCTTTCTCCTCCCGAGTTATTAAAATACGCTTGTTTTCTGACATAGAAATACCACTCGTAAGAATATACCCTCAAAATGATTTCAAAAAATTGAAAAAGGACCCATATGCAATGTCATCTCTGTCTCTCTGTCTCTCTCTATATAAGCTTTTTTGTGGTGACAAAACTAGAAAATAAGGGCATGCATATCAAATAACAACTGAACAAATTCAGTTATATAAATGTAATTAAACATCATTGCACCATTAGAAATGATGAAAGAGGTGATTTAAGAGAAACCTAGACACACTTGAATGAATTGAGGCAGAATTAAATGGTAGAATCAGAATAATTTTTACAATAACAGCATTGTAAAGACAAAGAACTGAAATATTTAAGAACTTTGATCGGTATAATGACCAAAAATGACTCCAGAGGATTAATAATAAAGCATATTATCCACTTCCTTGCAAAGAAGTGATGGATTCAAGATACAGAATGTCACATACATTTTATATGGTCAATATGAGAATTTATTTTGCTTGACTATACATATTTCTTACAAAGGTTTTATTTTTCTTTTTATCAATGGGAGGTGGGGAGAGGAGAATGCTTTCTATGTACTCAGAAAAGCACTTCCAGTAGTCATGAGTTGTGTTTACCCTTTGGCCATACATTTTGTCTACATGCTTGTATGCACTACCACATACTCTAAATTTATCATCTTTGTATCCTCAATGTACTTGTGGGAAAGTGTGCCCCAAACTTTTGCAAGAAATGTTTTATACTAAGTGTTTTTTACCATGCTATTTTAGTAAATAACTTTTTCTAAAAGTTGATTAAATCTGACTGGAAAATTGTTAATAAGAAGCCTACTGGTGGGGATTCATGAGTGACAGTCCCAGAAATCTTAGTGCCTCAGAGTTATCCTAAAACTCTTGTAGTAAGTAGTATTTAAGTCATCCTCTGGAAGACTTCTACCTACTAATGTCCTTTTGGAAGAATAGCCCCAAATCGGGAGCTACATTGATTTTCTGATGCAAGCAAACTGTATCACACACCATATTAATTAAAAAAAATATCAATAACAGTTGTATAGCACCTACTCTGTGCCAGGCACTGTGCTATAAATGCTTTATAAGCATTATCTCATATGATCTTCACAACAACGCTTGGAGGTAGGTGCTACTATCATCCTCATTTTTTTTTTTTTAACAGCTGAATAAACTTAGGCAAACAGAGGTTAAGGAGCTTGCTAAGGCTGACACATCTGGTATTTGAGATCGCATTTGAATTCAAGTTTTCCTTATCAACTGCATCACCTTGCAGCCTCAAGAATAGATAGTTTAGGGGCAGCTAGGTGGCGCAGTGGAGAGAGCACCAGCCCTGAAGTCAGGAGGACCTGAGTTCAAATGTGATCTCAGACACTTCCTAGCTGTGTGACCCTGGGCAAGTCACTTAACCCCAATTGCCTCAGCCAAAAAAAAAAAAAAAAAAAAAAAAAAGAATAGATGGTTTAGGGATTATTTTGTATAAGTACAGCAAAGGCCACTAGATGTTGCTTGCAGTTTGCAGTAGGGGACTTAGTAGCAGGGAGAGTCATTATCTCAAGTTGTATTTCTTGGCCTTAAAAAAGGCTGTAACTGAAAAAAAAATACACAGAGCCTAATTCTAAGTATAGGTAGAGCGCAGCCTGCGGGACAAACGGAGGTGGAAGGATTGTAGACTTTGGGAAGTTGGCAGATTCAACCCCTGGCACCAGAGAAGATTGCCGGTTATTGACGAAAAGTTTCCAAGCCATGAAATACCAAGATTTGTGAGTAACTCTTACATATGAGGCCTTTTTGTGTATTTGAGGGAGAAAACACCCCGGGCTTTTGGGGAAGATTGGTTGTACCAACTTGTGGGGGTGAAGGCGCACTGATGACAGCTCAAAAGGGTCAGTGTTTATAATGCATAGTTTCCCACAGGGTTACTCCAGACTTTGGGGTGGTCGTCCCCTCATCCCACTTCCCCAACTGTCAGTTGGCGACTTTGGGGATTGGGGAGAGCAGAGGAGGGGATGCTCGGCAGACCGGTGGCTTGGCTAGAATGTAAACTCCTCGAGGGCAGGACCCGCTGTCAAGTTTTCTTTGTTTCCGTCGCATGCGAATGCTTGTTCATTATTTGCCCCTTTGATCTTTGCTTCTTGATTCACGTTTATTGGATTGAACTGCTTTAAGCTGGAAGAGAAAGAAGCCTTTGTTTTAAACGTATAAAAGACCCGGGAGGGAAAGTGAGGCTAGCAAAAGGTGGCGCTAAAGCCCAGGACCCTTAAGTAGTCCTTTTCTAATGCGTGGAAATAGCTATATAAGGGTTTCTTGGGCTCTTCTTAGAACAGGGAAAAAAAGCTTTTTAAATTGGAGGAAAGGCTCCAAAACTACTACTCCCAGGAAGCCTCGCGACAACGGCGGTCCGGTATTGAGCGCCATCTTGGGAATTGTAGCCGAAGCATCCTTCTCATTGGATGTGTCTGAGTTCCATTTACCTTCGGCTCAGTCCCTCACCTCCCTCGCCCCTCGCCCGGTCTAGGGCCACTTCCTTGCGCAGTGCATGCTGGGAGTCGTAGTCTGTAGAGCTCCGAGGTCGACTACAGTTCCCAGTGGGCTTTGGTGTCGGAGGGGGCGCCTTTGTGGAGGCCTGGAGGAGAGGCCGCGGAAGGGGGTTGGGAGGAAGTTCCGGTCTTAGAGCTGGGTCGGTGACGGCGGCGACTGAGAGGCGGCGACGGTGTAGCTGTCGCTGTCTCAGGTAAGGGTCCCTGGCGAGCGGAGCTTGGGCTGCCGATGGAACGCCCGGCGTTGGCCTGCTTCGGTCCCCGGCCGCCGAAGGTCGTATTGGGGGGAGACGTCCGGGCCGCCGACCCCTCCTCGACGACCGCGTCTTTGGGTCGGGAGAGGCCCGCCCGAACTGGCAGCCTCGGCTTGCTGAGGAACGGGAGTTGGACGAGGCCACCGGAGTCGCGGTCTGGCCCGCCCCTCTCTGAGGGCTGTTGCTGGCCTGGAGGTGGGGGCGGTGGCCGCGACGTCGCTGTCGATGCCGCGGGCCTCGGGGTATCCGGCCGCGCGGGCTTGGTCTCCGCCCGGGCCGCAGTTGGCCCCTGCTGTGGAGAAACCGAGTCCGAGCCGGCAGGGAGCGGCGTCGCCGTGGTCTCAGGCCAGAGAATCCAGGGCGGGCGGCCCTCTTCAGATGACCTGCGGGCTTTGGGCTGGTTGTTGAGTATTTTGAGATTCTCCTTCGCGCTGGGGATGGAGAATCCTCGGGCCTCCCCGCTTTCTGCCCTCGGCCTTTTGGGGATGCAGCAGAGCTCCCTTCTCTTAGCCTTGCCCCTGATTCTCTCACAAAGTGCCTTCGGCCGGAGCCAGGGGTTTCTTTCTGGGAGCTGAGAAGGGGACCAAGGGCTTTGGCTAAAAGTGAGGAGACTTATTTTTCTCACAGAACATTAAGACCTTAGTGATTTTGGGAAGTTCTTCCTTTTTTAAAATTTGTTATAGAACTTTACCATTTGGGGAATATTTTTAATGGAATTTTGTACTATTCATAGTTAGAGGGGGTCGGCATCTTGCTTCTTTCCAGGGGGGGAAAAAAGGCAAAGACCCATAAGCCAATAAACCCATAACTTAGACTGGATCTTCTTACTTTAGTGATCATGTCGAAACCTCCCATATTACAGATTGGAAAACGGATACCCAGAGAGGGGCAGTGGCTTTTATTATAAACTAAAAGTATTCAACTGCCAGTCTTTATTGATTATATTGAATATCTTAAAGAACATGGTGGGTGTAGAGTTCAAGGGCCCACATAATGAGAGCAGGAGACTTTTATAAAGCACATGGTATCAGGAGTTCACTTTGAATTTTGCTGTGCTTAGATTTATTATTTTAAGGGTTAGATATTATGGCATAGTGATTGAAGTAGAGATTGATAATAGATGTTGTCAAATGTGATTGTCAAATGAGTTCAACCTTAGTTAAGTGGATGTCTAACACACAAAATGAAAATCTGTCGTAATTGATGTAGGGTTCTTTCTGATTGTTAGTTTCTTCCAGCCTTTTCTCTGATCTGTAGGGTCTCAGGATGGTATGCTGCAGTTGTTGAGCAGATGGAGGATTTAGTGGTAAAGAAGAATGTGTCAGGGGACAGGAGGGATCAGAAAGATAGGGTGGCTTTTCATAAGGAGAAAAGTAGAATGGAAGAGAGTTAGACCTTACTCTCAATGAACCTTACTTTGAACTTGCTGAGTAAACTTAGAATCAGAGTTTAGAACTGGAAGAGACTTGGTCATTTTAGTCCAGTCACCTTATATTATAGATGAGGAAACTGTCCCAGAAAGTTAATCAGGTTTTTTCAGCTCATAGTTTCTTATTTTGTAAATGGAGAATAAAATTAATCTGAAGACATATGTATATATCACCAAATAATTTGATGTATTTTTTGCCTCTGGACTTTGGTGACTGTAGAAAAGAAAGTGAGGCTAATAGCTTTTCACAACTCTCACTGAAATCCAATCCATATGAAATTCAAGATTTCACCTTTTAATGTCTTTGGTCTTCTTTAAAAATGAAGAATGAACTACAGTATAGGAGTGCATATGTGTATAAATAGACATATCTATCTATATATCCACACACACAAATACACAAAGAATAAATGCATTACTAGTTAACTTGGGAAGAAGTGTTAGCAGATGGAAGGGGTATGTGTAGGATGTTCCCTTGAAGAGGGATTCTGAGACTGAGATGAAAAGGGAACTGTTTTCTAGGTGTGATATACAAACAGCAAAGGCTTGAAGATAGGAGGTGGACATCTTATATATAAGGAATAGAGTGATGGTGAGATTGTGAAGGAAATTATTTTAATGTTCAGTGAAGTTGGACGTATAGGTTGGAGCCAGGTTGTAAAGGACTTTAAAAACTAAAATGAAAACTAAATTGACTTGAGCCTATTGGCAATAGGTAGCCATTGGAGTTTTGAGTAGGAGAGTAATAGTTAGATCTGTATTAGATTAGGTGAATAACTTTTGCAGTTATCTGTAGAATGGACTAGAGTGAGAGATTGGAAGCAGAGATACCAATTATAGGCATGTTAGGCAAGAGGTGCTAAATGTTTAAACTTAAATGGTGAGTGGAGAGAAGGGGTCAGATGTTGAGAGATGTTGTAGAAATATAGATGCCAAGATTTGGCAAACTGTCTTTGTGGGGTAAGAGATAGTGACTTGCTGAAAATAGGAAAGCGTGGAAGGGGTGGTGGGGGTGGGGAGGAAAGATGAGGTCAATTTTGGACATAATGAGTTTGAGATAGCTATGGGACATTCAGTTTTAGACATCTAATGGGCAGTCAGTTGGTGACCTGGGGCTGAAGCTCAGGGGAGAAACTTGGATTGGATATGTAGATCTCAGAGTCATCTTCATAGAGATGATATTTAAACCAGTGGTAGAGTGAAAAAAAAAGAAAACCTGTGATGGAAACTTGGAAGCGCCCCAAGTTAGGATGTTCTTTAAGTGGTTCCAAGTGTCATTACATTCTTACAATAATTTTATAAGTTATGTTTTAGTAGTTTATTGATGCTATTTCACAGAGGAGGAAACTAAGCTGGAGAGAGGTTAAATGACCATCCAAGGTCAGATAGCTAGTATTATTGTTCTAAAGATCAAAGGCTTGGAGCTGCAAGGAATGTTAGAGGCTACAGTCAACCCTTTCATTTCACAGATAAAGAAAAGGAGATGAAGTGATTTGTCCATGATCATACAAGAAGTATCTATGGGGGGATTTGAACCCAGGTTTTCTACATACCAGTGCCATATCATTTTGTGTTACTCCCTCTCAAGGATACTGCATTGATTGTAAGGTGCTAGGGTTCTGTGTAACTTTGTGTGTTACAAACATACACTTTGTAAAGGAAACATTTTTTTAAGCAATCTTTCATGTGAACAAAAGAAGTTTCCCCTTACCTATCAATCATATATTTATGGAATCATCCCAATTCTCTGGTAAGAGCTGTAATTTTTGGAAGCTATAAAAATACCTTTTTGGTTACTTATAAACATTTCAGTTTTCTTTGTTAATTGAAGCTTCTGCTAAAATTTTTAGATTTTAAAGAATTGTTTATGAAAATACATGTTGAAAGTTAAGGTGTATTTATGCTTTAAAAATATACAAACAATAAAGAATAATCAATGAATACTTGACTCACAGTTATAGAAAAACAATGAAATACATAATGGTGTAGCAGAATGCTACATGGTCTTTAAACAACATTTGATTTGACTTTAACTGTCATGGTGAACTGCTTTTTCAGAAGTTTTCTGTTTGATCATTTGAAATTAGCCCATAAACTTATTGTTAATATTTTTTGTCTCTGGAGAAAACTTAATTTTTCTCATTTGTGATATTTTTAACATTACTAGTGTGTCATATCTTCAAACATTGTGTGCTTTGTTCATTTTCATTTAGTTCTGTGTATAGGAATTGCACAAGTACTGAACTTGGAATCAAGAACATTTGAGTTCAAATCTCAGCTCAGATACTAATTTTTTGATCCTGGGCAAGTCACTTAGTTGTTCAGCTTCTGTTTCCTCATCTGTAAAATGAGAGAGTTAGACTTGGCATCTAAGATCCCTTCCTTTTCTAAATCTGTGAAGTTTTCTTATGATTATTAAATATTCTATGAAATCATAGGTCTCTGTCACAGAGAAATAAAAACTTCTTAACAATTGGTCATATTCTAAAAATTCACTTTTAGGTCAGTTTGGAACTTGGAGTATATTTTCTCATAAAAATGTTTTCCCTTTTTATGGTGGTTAAATTTCTTCAACTTTAGGTTTTTGTTTTTGTTTTTGCTGAATCATGTTTTTGTTTGTAGGTACTCTAGAAATTCTCCACACTTTTCATCATTGTTTACATGGGAAGGTATATTCTAAATCCCAGTTCGGAATGTATGTTCTTAGCTCTGGGAATAGACACTATCTTGTTCCTATAAAAATGATGAGCACCCGAGCTTCAGAGCCTAATGTACCCATTGCTGCAGGAGTCTTCCAGTTTACCTTGTTGATTAATCTAATGCTATAGCTAAGGGAGGGGAAGGGTGAAGTGTTTTAATGGAGTCCATTGAAGGGAAGAGGGATGCCATTGGGAAAAGTAGATATAGGAAGTTGAGAGGGCCCGTAATAGTAGTGATCATGGTAATATTTACGACAGTCTTTAGTTTGCAACTGTCTGTGTAGGAAGAACATAATTACTTTAATAGACAAATTATTGAAGGAAAGGCATAGAGAATACAAGATCCCATTGTATTTCTTTTTTTTATTTTTTTATTTTATTTTATTTGCAAAACATATGTATGGGTAATTCTTCAACATTAACCCTTACAAAGCTTTCTGTTACAAATTTTTCCCCCAACTCCCCACCCCTCCTCTAGATGGCAGTATATCCACTACATGTTAATTATGTTAAAATATTTGACAAATCGAATATATGTATATATATTTCCAAACTTATTGTCGTGCAAGAAAAATCGTATGTACACAAAAGACATATCAGATAAAGGAAACACAATGTAAGCAAACATCAATCAAGAGTATGAGAATGTTATGTTGTGGTCCACATTTCACATCCCTCTCTCTCTGTGTATTTCTTATCTTTGTGAAATATCTTTCAATTTACTAGGGCAAAATGCTGCCTTAAAAAAGCTCTTAGATAAAGTACCTCCCATGTACAGGCTGGAATCATACAGGAATCCTTAAAAGATATAATAAATATAACTTTGCCAACTTTGATTATTAAGCAAGACATAAAACAAGGAGATGTACAATCACAATATTCTAGCAGAGTTCAGTTGGAAGGGGAATTTCCCATAGATGATGAGAATCTACAGGTAATTCTGTTGGCAGAGATATTGCCTTGATTGCTGCAAAGGCCAAGAATACTTTGAAGTCTCCTAATGAGAGGAGACTCAAAAGAATTCCATGCTTATGTCTAAGAGCAATAGCTTTTGTTTAGACTTAAAGATGAATAACAGGGAAGTTTCAGTCTTTTTAACAATTTCAAACTGCTTGAAACAAAAGTCTGTGTTTTTGGTCTGGCTTTGTCTGGGATAGTTTTGATACAAGTTTTAAAATTTTCTAACACACTTATGTCAAAATGAGAAACTCACGTCCCCTGCCAGTGTTTACTGCTCTTGGCTTCTAAGATATGCTTCCTTTCCCTCTGTAGCTGAAGAAACTCAGAAATAAAGCATATTTTCCTTTGTTGGAAAAACTAGATGAATTTCATCAAATAGCACCCTGAAGACTTTCAAATTATAGCCAAATCAGGAACTTAAGTCCTGGAAGTGGGTGGGAAAGGAGAGATTGAGGAAGTAGGAAACCCTAAAAGTATACTTGTTTTTTTAGTAGTACTCTAAAGGCTGCTCTGCACACTGACATATCATATATTAATTACCAAGTTCTTTTAACTTTTCTAGTATTTCAAAGTTTACCTTTGTTTACTTTTAGATTAGAAAAATGTCTTTTCTCTAATCCTGAACTGCCTTATAAGTGATAAAAGAAATTTCATTGTTTCTCTCCCCTCTCCCTATTCTTTTAGAATCCTTTCCCTCTATCCAGGTGAAGGAAGGGAAGGTGGCTCTCCTTAAGTCTTTATCTTACTTCAGCTGATTGTTTGGTACTTTTTGAATTAACTGTATTGACCAAATTGGTCAGTTGGTATAGAAAATTGTTATAAAATCCCTAACTGGTGCAGGTACTACAAGGAACAATAAATTGCCTCAGTTTAGTTATTTCCCTTGGATACGACCCAGTCTGATCACTTTAAAAATGGGAATAATGATAGTTGACATTTGTAAGCACTGCTAAAGTTTTTGAAGTGCTTTCCTAAGATGGTTTACTTTGAACTTTTTCTTGGTATAGAAGTGTTTAATAAATATTTTAATATTAAGAATAGTTTAGAGTACTTTTTTACTAATTTTTAGGAAATTAATGTGCTTGAATCATTGGACGAACTTTTAAAAATGAGATTTGGATCTCACACAGTGTCTCTTAAAGTGGCCCTAAATAAATGAAACAGGGATTTCAGCTTTCAGTATGCTAATTATCCTGATTTTTTTCTTTTTTTTATTTTTTTGGTGTGTCTGTCTGTGTAGGTACTAGTACCAGCATTTGGTTTAAAAAAATCAAATTATTGGGGCCCTCCCAACACAGGAAGAAATGTGGGGGGACCCTCGACCTGCTAACAGGACAGGCCCTTTCCGGTATGTAATTTAAATTTTATAATAAAGAATCTAATTTCATTGTGTATATTTTTGGTTGCCATGTAAAAACATATGGTAACAAGCTTTGTGCATTTGATCTCTCGTTGCCAAATATAGTGTTAAATTTAACTCTTCTATATATTATACTATCATCAGGTTGAATTAATGAAAGAATTATTTAGATGTTTTTGTTCATTCTTAGAAGGCAAGATTTTTCACCATACTGGTATAATTTCAAATCTTGACTTTTCACAAATTTAGTGAAATGTCATTGGAGAGGAACATGTCATTTTCTACTCCTGGACTGTTGTATTTAGTTGGGTATACACTTGTTTCTAGCTGCTTCTAAAATGATTATACAGCTGTTTAAAAAAAAAATCTATAATTTTTTCTTCCAGTATGTTATGTGTATTTTTAGGACTCCTGTGTGCATTTTCTTTTCTTTTTTTTTGCTGAGGCAACTGGGGTTAAGTGACTTGCCCAGGGTCACACAACTAGGAAGTGTTGTATCTGAGACCAGATTTGAACTCAGGTCCTCCTGAATTCAGGGTTGGTGCTCTATCCACTGCACCACCTAGCTGCCCCTCCTGTGTGCATTTTCAAGAAGAAAAATTCTTTTACCTAAAATTTTTTAGATGTTCTAAAAAGTACTTTTATGCCCCTTTGCTTTGCAAATTTAAAAAATCTGAGGGGAAAACTTATTGATGAAAATTTCTTACTATATTCTTATTATAATCAGTTTAAGGGATCACTAAATAAGAAACAATACAATAATTCACCAACAAGTAATATTGTAAGATAGCTAGTGTAATTATCATTTCCTTTTATTAAGGAAACCGAAGCTTTATATAGGTTTAAGTAAATTGGCTATGGACGTATAATAGTTAAGTATTGGGACTTCTAATTCAAAATATGGTCTTCTTTCTCCTACATCACATTAAATAAAAGAAAATGTCATGGTAATTAGATGATTTCCCCCCCCCCCCTTACCCCCCCCCCCCAAGTAGTTCATAGGATATGCAAAATCTTTTTTTTCTTTACTAATATAAAATTAATTATTGGAGACAATATTATTACTTGAATTTCCCATTGGGGTGAAATTTTAAAAAATTAATATAGTGTTTCAGTATAATTGTAGATAATTAAAGAGTGTGTCTAATCCTTTATAGGAAAAGTAACATGTGTTATTTAATAAATTATGGTGGAAAAGCTCCTTCCTGATCTTCAAATGAGAATCAATTGCAGTTTTATCAGAAATATTTATTAAAGGTCTCTCATGCCTGAGTAGACTGAACAGATGTGCTTGCCCTATAAAAGTTTGCAATTCCAATTTCTGAATTCAAATGGAAACCATATAACCCTTATCCTCAGTGCTCAACGATATGAATTCAGTAAATATTAGGTACTAGATTGAGTTATATGGATTTCACAGGAAGCTTTGCCTTCTATCCAGTGACCTTTAAGATGAAGGTGGTGTAAGTTTTTTTCCCCCATTTTCTTTGAATTAAGCTAGTTGAAAATCAAAGGGATAGGTTGCTTTAATTTTTTTAATAGTCTTATATTTTGACATTTTAATACTTGTAGATCATTGTCTTGCAAGTTGGATTATTTCCAAATAAATTGATTAATTAAGGTCATTGTGGTTTAGTTATTATTCAGAGTTGTTCAGTATGTTTATGCTGTATCGTTCGGTTTTTTTCCTTTATTTGTAAACATAGCCTAGTTTTTTTTATTCCTTTATTTCATATTTACTGACTTAATTTAACAGATGAAGAAACTGAGGCTCTTATAGGTTTAAATGACTTGCCCACAAGCTAATAAGTATTTGAGCTGGACTAGAATACAGATATAATATTTAGTCTATACTGAATTACTATTTTTGGATTAATTTTGCCTGAAAGAACTTTAATACATTTAAGGAAATGAGCTGTGTATTTCATTTGCTGCAATGTAATGCATCATTCAATAAGTATGACAGCTCTCTTCAAGTGAGAGGAAATTTGAGGTAGTGGATAGAAAAGAGAATTGGCCTCAGAACTGTTAGAAATACCTGGTTCCAAGTCCAGTGTATGGCACTTAATGACTTTGTGACCCAGGGCAAGTCACTTAAATTTTCAGTCCCCCAGGCAACTTTATAAAGACAGTAAGTTGCAGAGCTGGTCCTGATTTTCTCTCTGTACGTATAAGATTACATTTCCAATCCCATCAAATTTAAAGTGGCTCTTATTAAGGTAAACCATAGAGATCGGATGTAACTTTAGTATAATATTCGTGGAAGCTGTGAGTAGTCAGTGCATTTTCCCCCAACAGTTGTTGCATTTGGGACTACTGTTCAATATCACAATATCACAAAGGAGAGTTTTTTATTACTCAGTTGTTTCTGTCCTAATGAGTGGCTTAGAAACAGTATTGTTTTGAAAAGTTTTTAATAAGTGTTTTCTCTTGTACCAGATGATTTAAAGAATTTATTGACTGTTTGCATTGTAGGTGGGATAAGGAGAGCTGAGTTGTATTTGAGAGCTTAAGGCTTGTGTACTGCTGTATAGTAATTACCTTTCAACTTTGCTTATTTTTGCATTTGCCAAAACCTGACTACATTCAGACCACAGAAGAGGAAAAAAGGAGTAGAGTAGATTTGAAAAGCTAAGTTCAGCTGAGTTTTTCACCTCAAGCCCTGCTAACTTGGAATGGTTTTAGCAGCATATTCATTTTGAACAAATTTCATTACAACAAACAAATGTGGAAATGGAATTTGATATAAAGGAATTTTACTTGGAGTACCATAAATGCTTTATGGTGGTATTAATACTCTTGACATGTAGTTATGAGATGTAGACCATTGACAGAACCTACTTTAAATAAAAAGTTTCTAATATATATGAGTCATCATATTGGCCTTGGAATTCTAGCTTCCCTGGCTGTAGGAAATGGAAAATTATATAGCATGGTCACCATTGCTAGCTTATCTGGTATTGCGGATTTTCCCTGTTGCAGGCCTGGGTGAAAGCTTTTTCTGCAGCAGTCATGTTGAAAACATTGTGTTGACTTCCCTCGTATCCTGAAATGGGAGCATAAAAGTTTACTCCACCACTTCGTCTTAAAATATCAAAACATTGCTGTTTTCTGCAAATCTAGGACATTGTTACAGAACTCTGCAAAAAAAAAAAAAAATTTTTTTTTTTTTTTTTTGTTTACGGAAGAATGTGCTGTGATTAGAGAAGAATATGCTGGTGTGTAGATTGCAAACTCTGGACAATATGAATAACACTGTCTTTGTTTCTACAGTGGGAGCCAAGAAGAAAGGTTTGCTCCCGGGTGGAACAGGGATTATCCTCCTCCCCTTAAGAGTCATGCTCAAGAAAGACACTCTGGCAACTTTCCTGGCAGAGATTCACTTCCCTTTGATTTCCAGGGGCATACGGGGCCTCCCAATCCTCCCTTTGCAAATGTAGAGGATCATTCTTTCAGCTATGGAGCTAGAGATGGACCACATGCTGACTATCGAGTTGGGGAGGGGCCTGGACGTGATTTCATGGGGGGGGGATTTCCCTTCTGATTTCCAGAACAGAGATTCTCCACAGTTGGATTTCAGAGGTAGAGAGATGCACCCAGGAGATTTTCGAGATAGGGAAGGACCACCTATGGACTATAGAGGTGGGGATGGTACTTCTATGGATTATCGAGGTAGAGAAGCATCCCATATGAACTATCGAGATAGGGAAGCACATGCTATTGACTTTAGGGGTAGAGATGGGCCTCCTCCTGATTTCAGGGGTCGGGGTACATATGATTTAGATTTTAGAGGCCGGGATGGGTCCCACTCAGATTTTCGAGGCAGAGATATATCTGATTTGGATTTCAGGGGCAGGGATCAGTCCCATTCAGATTTTAGAAATAGGGATATGCCAGATTTAGATTTTAGGGGAAAGGATGGATCACAAATGGACTTTAGGGGCAGGGGTTCAGGCACTGCTGATCTAGACTTTAGGGACAGGGATGCACCACCTTCAGATTTCAGGGGTAGACATAGGTCTAGGACTGATCAGGATTTTAGGAGCAGAGAGATGGCTCCCCATATGGAATTTACAGATAGGGAGATGGCCCCCATGGATCCAAATATTTTGGATTTCATTCAGCCCTCTACACAAGATAGAGAACGATCTGGCATAAATGTGAACAAGAGAGAAGAGTCCACTCATGACCTTTCAGGAACAGAAAGATCTCCTTTTGGCATCCAGAAGGGAGAGTTTCAGCATTCAGAGACAAGAGCAAGAGAAGGAGACTCTCATGGTTTGGGCCTTGAAAATGAGTCTCCTTTAGACTTTCGGAACAACCAGCGCCCTCTTCAGGACCAAGATAAAGCGCCTCAAATCTTTGCCAACAAACAGCCACTTCCTGGAGGTGAACAGCAAAGATCAGATTCTGGTCTTGCATTTAAAGAAGAAGAGGGTCTGGATTTCCTTGGCCGCCAGGATACTGATTACAGAAACATGGAGTACCGTGATGTGGATCACAGGGTTCCAGGGAACCAGATGTTTGACTATAGTCATAACAAATCTTTTCCTGAGGGAAAAATTGTCAAAGATTCCCGACAGGACCTTCAGGTATGTGAATGGAATACAATAAGAGTGAAGTGTACCTTGTTATTTTTCTTTGTTATTGTTCAGAAGATAAGAGGCTAGTCTTCTGAGAGAGTGGTCTTAAGCTGCCTATTCATATCCTCTCTCATATATTTTAAACCATTAGAAATATAATAGAATATAATATATTCTACTATATATATATATATACACATTGCTAGAGAAAGTACATTCCTTAATTGATCCTAAATTTGGTTATTCACCTATAGTTGTAAGCTAATCTGTATGATTCATATTTGATAATATGGTAGCCTTTTAAATTTTATCTTAGAAATCTAGTGTCATTGTTAACATCTAGATATTCGTTTTCTTTTTCAAGGTTGACCATTCAGGAAAGGAAAACAATTCAGTCAAAACTACTCTTTTCATTGTAGGAATGATTATATCTGATAATCTGAAATCCAGTTTCTGTGGGATTATCATAGTTATTCCTCATGTTCTAATATAGGACAACTCATTTTGTATTATGAGGCCTTTTGTCTTTAATCTTCTGAATATCTGTTATGACCCTTCATGATTGTTGTGTTTTATGTCTTCCATCCATATTTTTTGTAATTGAAATAATTTTCATTCTGTATTTAAGGATCAAGATTATAGGACTGGCCCAACTGAGGAGAAGCCAAGCAGGCTTATTCGACTAGGAGGGGTACCTGAAAATGCAACAAAAGAAGATGTGAGTATATTTTAATTTTTAGAAATAACTGCTAAGCTAGTATCATTGGATGGTAGAGTTCATAGGGAATAAGGCATAAAAAGGCTGCAAAGGTAGTAAGGAACCAGGTTATGAAGGGCAGAGAATTTAGATTGAGTCTTTGAGGTAGTAAGGAATGACTATTACAGAATTGGAGTGTGTGTGACATAATCAGAAATTTGCTTTAGGAAGATCAGTTTAACAGCTGAGTGGAGGATAGTTTGGGAGTAGGGAGAGACTTGAGGTAAGAAGCCAACAGGCAGCCTTTTGGAATTGCCTCGGTATGAAGTGATTATGGTTTGTGATGATGGCAGTGTCAGAGAGTTTATGAAAGTAGAATCAACAGTATTTAGCAACTGATTGGATATATGGAGTGAGATAAAGTGGGAAAATTTGGAAGAGAGGAATATTTTAGAGGAAAAAGTAATGAGTTCAGTTTGGACATGTTGCGTTTAAGAAGTTTGAGAGGCATCCAGTTAGAGGACTGGAATTTGAATCCAGGCCCTCTGATTCTAGAATCAGTATTTTTTTCATTTGGAAATGGGAATTGGGAGTCAGCCATTTCTATTTGTCTTTCTGTTTATGTACCATATATTTGAGTGAGAGAGAGAGTGTGTGTGTGTGTGTGTGTGTGTATCTCTTCAATATTCAAATTGAAAAATGTAACTGAAATGTTGCTATTGGCTATCTCTAGAATATTGCAATATACAGTATCAAAACAGGCTGTTGGGTGACATGACTTTTATTTATTAATATATTTTATGCATATCTTTTGTTCCTATGTTACTGAGATTTCCCTTTTTTTTCCCCCCTTTCTCCTATTCCAGCAAATCATACCTTATATCAAATATTTTTTAAGATACATTTGAAGAGAAAAGATTCATTAAAACTCGTCAATACATTTAAAAAAAATCTGACATTATATGCAGTGTTTTGAAGCTGGTCATTTCCCTCCTTCCTGCAGAGAAATAGGGGGAACTGTCTTCTAATAACTCTTCTTTGGAGCCAATTTTTTTTTTTAAATGTCTGCAACATTCATTTTCTTTTGTTCCCTGATGTTCTTTCTTTTTCTTTTTCTTTTCTTTTCTTTTTTTTTTTTTTGGCTGAGGCAATTGGGGTTGTGACTTGCCCAGCACACAGCTAGGAAGTGTTAAGTGTCTGAGACCAGTTTTGAACTGAGGTCCTCCTGACTTCAGGGCTGGTGCTCTATTCACTGCACCACCTAGCTGCCCCTCCATGATGTTCTTTCCACCTACATTGTTGCTGTCATTGTGTAGATTGTTTTCCATTCTCTGTTTACTTTACTCTGCATCAGTTCATATAAATCTTTTTATGCTTTTTCTTTTTCTATTTTCATAATGTTGATCTTTATGTTCATTTCTTCTTAGTTTAATAATAGTCTTTTATATTAGTGCACTGCAATTTAGCCATTCTCAAATCAGTAAGACATCTTGCTTTTAGATTTTTGGTACTACCATAAAAAATGCTGCTATAAATATTTTAGGATATATGGAGCTTTTCTTTTTATAAATGTCCTCTTTTGAGTATATACTTAAAGAGTATACACATGAATATATACTCCTTTGAATATATGCTTGGTAGTGGAATCCCTAGGTCATTGTATGTGGAAATTTTAGTCTTCATTTTGCTTCATTCAAAATTCCTCTCTAAAGTGGTTATATTAATTCACAACTCTATCTACAATGACTTGATATGCCTGTATTCCACAGCCCATCTAACACTGACTCTTTTTATCTTTTTTAATTTTCTTGAAGCCCAAAGTTTATTTTGATTTGCATTTCTTATTAGTGAGTTGGGTTATAACTTTAATTAAATGAACTATAATTTTTTTTAGGTATTTTTTTCCTAATTACACATAAAGACAAATTTTCACATTTATTCAAAATTTTTGAGTTCCAATTTTTTTTCCCCTTCTTTTGCTTCCCCCCCTTGATAAAACAAGCAATTTGACTTTGGTTATATATCTGCAGTCATAAAAAAACACATTTCCATATTAGTTATATTGTGAAAGGAGAAACAAACCAAAAGGGGAAAAAAAAAACCATGAAAAAAAGTGAAAATAGTATGCTTCCATCTGCATTCAGATTCCACCAGTTCTTTTTCTGGGTATGAATGACATTTTTCCTCTTGAGTCTTTTGAAATTGTCTTGGTTCATTGTATTGCTATGAATAGCTAAGTCATCCATACCTGATTATCATACAATATTGTTGTTTAAAAAGTGTTCTTTTGAGCACCAGCCTTGAAGTTGGGTGGACCTGAGTTAAAATCTGGTCTCGGGCAGCTAGGTGGCTCAGTAGATAGAGCACCAGCCCTGAAGTCAGGAGGACCTGAGTTCAAATCTGGTCTCAGACACTTAACATTCCCTAGCTATGTGACCCTGGGCAAGTCACTTAACCCCAACTGTCTCAGCAAAAAGCAAAAAAAAGAAAAAAAAAAGAATTGGAATTCTTAATTGAACACCAGATAGATAATTTTGAGTATATTAAGTTAAAAAACTTTTGTTTCTTTTGGTTCTCACTTCACTTTGCATCAGTTCATATAAGTCTTTTCAGGTTTTTCTGAATTCTGTCTGTTCATCACTTTTTATAGCACAATAGTATTCCATTATATTCATATACCCCAACTTGTTCAGCCATTCTTCAATTAATGGGCATCTCCTCAATTTCCAATTCTTTGCCAACACAAAAAAAGCTGCTATAAATATTTTTCTACAGATAGATCCTTTTCCCTTTTTTTTAATGATCTCTTTGGGATATAGACCCAGCGGTAACACTGCTATATCAAAGAGTATGTTCAGGTTTATTCCTTTGGCATAGTTTCAAATTGCTTTCCGTAATGGTTGGATCAGATAAACTGTTAGTTTGTAACTTTTGACCTTTGTGACATGACTTCATTAAAGAAGAGAAATGATTTCTTTTGCTTTTCTTCCTGTTTTTTCAGTGTACTAGATATATTTGATGCCTTTTTTCCAATGAGAAGTATAGTTTTTTTTGTAATTCTATACCCTGTTTTACATAGAAATTTAACTTTTATGAGATGGGTTTTTTATGTATTTATTTTTTACTTGTTTGGCTTATGCCCTTGGTTACAATGTTAATTAAGGTTATGCTTCTGCTGTTATAGAAGGATGAAGATTGTAGTTCATCTAAACATGTTGCCTAATCATCTCAAAGCCACTAAATGCTTATAAAGACAGTAGTCAAGATTACATATTCACAGGCAACTTTATATACAATGTGTAGTATGGAGATGATTAGTTGATTTCTGTTGTATATTTTCCCAGTGTTCTCTTGTGATATGCTTTTATCTTTGGTAGCCAAAGATAAGACCCTTATTTCTGAGAGCAGAGCTGATGAAGATTTTGCAGGTTGTTATAAAATTCTGGTAAAATATACTTGAGAAATTTTTATTTCTTAGTAATACTTCCTTTTTTTTGTTGTTCTAAACTTAAAAAACAAGTAAGATGAGCAATTCCATTTACAAAGCAGAGCATTAAAAAGGATGCTTAAGCAAGTATGGATAAGAGTGACATACAACTTGCTTCTTTAGTTTTCCAACAAATTCAGTGTATTATCAAAGTTGTCCTGCTCTACCTTTCTTTCTGACCTTCCTTTTGTTTTCTCTGTACTTATTTAATCCTTCAGTGACTTCTTTTTCCCTTAATTTTGGTAACCCTACATCAAGGCCTTCTCTCCCTCCCTCTCCAACTGAAATTATCCAAAGTCTTGTATTAAATATACATAGTCAATCAAAACAAATACCTATATTGGCCATGTCTGAAAATAACTCATTCTGTACTTTGAACTTATCACCTCACTGTCAGGTGGATAGCATGTTTCATCACTAGTTTTGAATGGTGGTTGGTCATTGCATTGATCAGAGTTCCTTACTCTTCATTGTGTTTCTTTGCAATGTTGCTGTTACAGAAATTGTTTTTTGATTTCTGTTGCCCCCACTTAGTATCAGTTCACACGAATCTTTCCAGATTCTCAGAACATTTCTTTTGTCATTTCTTAGGATTCAGAAGCATTCCAGGACATTGATATACCATAATTTTTTTTGATTTTTCTCCCCCTTGATGGGCATGCCTATCATATTAAATTTCCAGTTGTTTGCCCTTATAAAAATTGCCACTATATATTTTTGTGTGGGTGCAAAAGGTCAGCTCTTTTTTTTTTTTTTTTTTTAAATCTCTTGTGGGTATAGGCCTAATAGTGGTATTGCTGAGTCAAAGAGTTTGCACATTTTGATAACTGTTTGGGTATAATTCCAAATTACCTTTGGGAATAGCTAGAACAGTTCACAGTTCCACCAGAAATTTATTCGTCTGCTTTCCCTAGCATCTTCAAATATCCTTTTCTACTTTTGCTAGTCTGGTGGGTGTGAAGCACAACTTCACAGTTGTTTTAATTTTTTTCTCTATTTGTGATTTGGAGCATTTTTTATGTGTTTTGATAGTTTGAATTTCTTTCTTTGAGAACTGTCTATTTATACCATTTATCTTTATTATTATTAAAGCTTTTTTTTAATTAAAGCTTTTTATTTGCAAAACATATGTATGGATAATCCTTCAACATTGACCCTTACAAAGCTTTCTCTTACAAATTTTTTGCCCCTAGTCCCCACCCATCCCCTAGATGGCAGGAAGTCTACTACATGTTAATTATGTTAAAATACTTGACAAATCGAATATATGTATACATATTTCCACACTTATCTTGCTGTGCAAAAAAAGTTGGATCTACAAGAAAAAAATATCTGAAAAGGGAAATATAATGCAAGCAACTCAATAGAGAGCATGAAAATGTTATGTTGTGGTCCACATTTCATATCCCTCTCTTTGGGTGGCTTTCTTCACTGAACAATTGGAACTGGTTTGAAACATTTCATTGTTGAAGAGAGCCATGCCCATCAGAATTGATCATCATATAGTCTTGTTGTTGCCGTGTATAATGATCTCTTCACTCAGCTTCAGTTCATGCAAGTCTCTCCAGGCTTCTCTGAAATCCTGCTGGTTGTTTCTTATAGAACAATAATATTCCATAACATTTATATACCATAATTTATTCAGCCACTCTCCAATTGATGGGCATCCATTCAGTTTCCAGTTTCTAGCCACTACAAAAAGGGCTGCCACAAACATTTTTGCACATGTGGGTCCCTTTCCCTCCTTTAAGATCTCTTTGGGATATAAGCCCAATAGAAACACTGCTGAGCCAAAGTTTGATAACTTTTTGAGCATAGTTCCAAATTGCTCTCCAGAATGGTTGGATCCGTTCACAGTTCCACCAACAATGTATCAGTGTTCCTCCCAGTTTTCCCACATCCCCTCCAACATTCTTCATTCTCTTTTCCTCTCATTTTAGCCAATTTGACAGGTTTGTAGTGGTACCTCAGAGTTGTCTTAATTTGCATTTCTCTGATCAATAGTGATTTGTAACACTTTCATATGACTAGAAATAGTTTTAATTTCATCATTTGAAAATTGTTCATATCCTTTGACCATTTATCTATTGGAGAGTGGCTTGAATTCTTATAAATATGAGACAATTTTCTATATATTTTAGAAATGAGACCTTTATCAGAACCCTTCAATGTAAAGATGATTTCCGAATTTATTGCTTCCCTCCTAATCTGTCTGCATTAGTTTTGTTTGTACAAAACCTTTTTAACTTAATATAATCAAAATTATCTATCTGGTGTTCAATTAAGAGTTTTAATTCTTCTTTGGACACAAATTCCTTCCTTCTCCACGGATCTGAGAGGTAAACTAACCTGTTCAACATTCACTCTTTTTTTTTTTTAAAGCTTTTTTTATTTGCCAAACATATGTATGGGTAATTCTTCAACACTGACCTTTACAAAGCTTTCTGTTACAGATTTTTTGCTCCTAGTCCCCTCCCCTCCCCTAGATGGCAGGAAGTCCATTACATATTAATTATATTAAAATACTTGACAAGTCGAATAGATGTATACATATTTCCATACTTATCTTGCTGTGCAAGAACAATCATGTCTACATGAACAAAAAATAACTGAAAAAGGAAACCCAATGCAAGCAAACATTGATAGAGAGCATGAGAATGGTATCAACATTCACTCTTGCAAAACCTTATATTCCAAAAATTTTTCCCTCCCCCCCAGAAAGCAAGTAATCCAATATATGTTAAACCTGTATAAATCTTCTATGCATATTTTCATAATTATCATGCTGCACAAGAAAAATCAGATCAAAAAGGAAAACAAAATGAGAACAGGAAAAAAGAAAGCAAGCAAACAACATCAAAAAAGATGAAAATACTAAGTTGTGATCCATATGCAGTCCCCTCTTTTTGTAATCCTCTCTTTAGATATTTATTTAAGAATGTTGGCACCTATCTGGCATCACTGAATAGAATGTCAGGGACCTCATAGTCCTTTGACTTGGGCTGTCTTTCTCCAAGCACTGCTCACTTTCAGTATCTGACACTTTCCCTTCGCTGCTGCTTTCTGAAACATCCCAGTTCTTTCTCAGAGGAGTTCTCTGTTCACTCTTCCAGATATACAGCTTTGTACTCCATATACGTATTTCCTTGACCCATCTGTGGTCATATTCATTTGCATCAGTTGGACTCTTTCTACAGCCTGTGGGCTGACTTTTGCAGTTCTGGGATGAAATAAGTCCCTTTCTTTGGTTTCTCATTGTATTTCTTTATTATATTTTAGTTGGTGCAAACTTTAGGGTAGGAACTTGATGGTTTGCCATCTTGGCCAGAAATCAAGAAGTTCATTTTCTTGACTCTTTTACACACTCAGATTTGGTCATTATAATTAAACAAGTCAGTTTTGTTTTATTCTTTTCATTTACATTATTGTGCTCCATGTTTATTTTATTCCTGCTTTTGTTTAATTCATTCTTCATCAGTCCATGTAAATTTTCCTATTCCTCTGAGTTCTTCATATTCGTTGTTTTTTATGGGGCAATAATGTTGCATTATATTTATATGCCGTAAATTGTATAGCATTCCCCAACTGATTGTGCATCTACTTTGCTTATAATTCTGTGCTGTCACACAAAATCCTGCTATTAATACTTTGGTGTATTTAGTAGCTTTCTGGTATATACTTGCCTGACAGGAATATTTCAGGGTTAAAGGATATGGACGTTTTTATCACTTCCACAGTAAAATTCTAAATTGTTTTCAAGAATGGTGGAATTAATCTATAACTTCACAAAGAGTATTGATACATCTATCTTCTGCTGTGTCCAATAGTGATTATTTCCATCTTTCATTAATTTTCCCAATTTTTTGAATACATGGTGAAATGTTGAATTGTTTTGATTTTAACAGCCATCATAGTTTGGTCTTGGAATTTGGAATATCTGCCTCAGTCACTGTCTGTCTCTGTGAGATTGGACAGATCATGTAATCCCTCTGGGCCCTAGCTCTCATATCAAATGAGGGAGCTGGACTTCAAGGTCTTATCTCACCTCTAGAGATTCTAGGACTGTTGACAGTGATTTAGAAAAATCATACAAGTAGTTCTTAATAGTTTGCAGTTCTTTTGAGAACTTTGTTCATATCCCCTGGTTATTTGTTGAATAAATCATCATCATGATTTTATTCATCTTTATGATTTTTTTTTTTTTTCAGATTCTTAATGCTTTTCGGACTTCTGATGGGATTCCTGTGAAAGACTTGCAGCTAAAAGATTATAGCTCAGGTGAGGGTTTCTTCTGTGTGCACTTGTGCTTTGGCATATGAAAATCCTTGACTATACTACTACTACTCAGTATTCTAATTTATTTATCCTTTTCAAGAAATCACAAATACTATGACCAGAACCTCTATTGGTTCATATGGTGTATTCCCTCAAATATCAGTCTGGTTTAGTTGTAGTAGGGCTTCTTTGCTCCCAAAAGAATTGTGTATCCTTGAATTATTCATGTTTGATGAGATTTTATGAGAATAAAATATGAATTCAGTATTGCAAATATTTGTCTTTAACAACAATACAGTTTAAGTTGTTATCTAAACCTTAGAACATGATATTATAACTTTGGAGTAGGTATGACTTTTTTAAAAAGTTTGTGTACAGGAAGCATATAATTTATTGAATTTGTAACTACCTAATTTTATTAATAAATTTCAAAGGATAATATAATTATTTACTGCTTCTCAAAAAATTATAAGAGTAGTTTGCCATGTAAAAATCTCTATTAAACTGCATCAAGGTGTAGTTCTAGCTTTCCAGAGAGACTTTTAAAAATTAGTGTTTCATTTTATGAATTATAAATCTTTGTACTATCCCATATCTTTGTAATACACACACACATATGTGAAACTTTTTTTTCTTTCAAGATGTCAAATGCCTATAAATTGAACTAAAGTTTATTGTGATATAATCTTTAGTGTATCAAAAATGATTAAAATTAGGTAACACCTTTTTTGTAATGAAGAATTCATAAAAATGTCAAAACTGTCAAGTGAGCTGGGTTAAATAGATTTTAGTTTAGTCAACCTAGACTTCCGTTACCTTGATGACTAATGTTATAGGATTCTGTAGTGATAGAGAGGTTTGTTTGTTTTTTTTTTTAATCCAATTTTATAGGTGTTTACTCTTAAATGTAATCACTTGACAGAACTTGGAATTTTGCATAATTATTAAAAAATAAAGCACTAATTCAGTTTATATAACCCATAGTTTATAATTTAGGAATTTTCACTTTGAATATCTTGTGTCAGAAGGTACCAAATATTAGATACTGCAATCTTATGTTATTAGGCATTGTAAATATCTAGGCAGAGAATGAAAGGAAGCTTAGTTCTGGCATATGTTGTCAGGTAATTCCTGTGCATGGGCAACATTTGAAAAAGGATTTGTATGTAAAGGGGAGAGTGAAAATGAGGGGAAATGCTACAGAAAGCACTTTTATTACTAAAACATATCCTTGGCCTGACCATCGGGTTTATTCTTATAAAATGTTTTGAGTTCAGTTTATTAGATTTTATATTGAGCAAATCTAATTTTGTTATATAAGTCAATGGGAAAAACAAATTTGCTTTACAGAAACTTATCTTGCAGCCTGAATTCCTGGATACCAAAGGGATACCTGTATTTGTAGATGGAGATGTATTACAAGGAAAAAATGGCATTGTGATTGTAAAAATGTTGAATAATTTTATGCATCAATTTGGATTTCAGACAGGTTACCAGCAAAGAAAATTTCTTTGATATAATTTGAAAACCCTTATTCTAGTTTTTAAGTTTGGAAACCTTACAGTTCCCTTTGAATGAAAATAAATTATCCCTTCTACCCTACATTGAATGTCAAAAAGATATTTGTACCCTAAAGTTATCTCCCTCCCAAACTAGTTTCTCATGTGTAATAATTTTCCATGCTTTAAACATTCTTCATCTTTGCAGACAACTAAGCAAAAACATTTCTCGTTATTTTTGAAAGAATAACAAAACTGCATGGGATTTTCTTGAGCAGCTCTCTTGGTTCTAAATGTGTATTTTGACTCTTAAAAGTATTGACCTAACAGAAGAGAGTTAGGAGCGTTTGTTTTGGCAGACATAGCAGAATAGTTAGATTTGTACTTTATTTTCCCCGGTTTGTTTTCTATCACTCTGACTTTAGTCTTGTTACTTTCCGTGTTGAAAGTTCAAGATGTGGTGTTGATTTTTTTTTGTTGTTGTTAACTTTATACGTTCATCTCATTCTCTCTTGAATTGGCAGTGTTTGTCAAGAAAATCATATTGTCACTTAGGAATGGTTAGTTGTTGGTACTAATAAACTAAATCTTAAAAATAAATGTCAAGTCTTGAAAAGATTGAATCTTTTTCTAAGGCCACTGCAAAGACTGGCTAGCTCTTTTGTACCTTGAATTAGACAAGTATTCTGAGAAATTTAATATTTGAAATTTATATCATTGTAAATTTACATAATTGTAAGACTATGCTTGCATCTGTTTTTCTTTGGGAAAATAACAGTGCCCACAAATGAAAAGCATCGTGCAGTTTTCTTTAGGCACAGAAACTTACATGGCCAAAGCTGTGTGGAGACCATGCAGCTTTCCCTCGTTCAGAATTGATGATTCATAAGAGAGGGATAAAATTATTGCTTGATTGAAGCAATGGGTATGAAAGTCCATGGGATGTAAAAGAAAGATTCTTGCTTACTATAGATCTTATTCCCTAAAGTTAGGAGGTTCTTATCCTGGAATCCATGAATTTTACTTTTAAATATTTTGTTAATTGCCTTTAATATAATTAGTTTCTCATTTGAAAAGCATTCTGAAAGGGGGTTCATAGGTTTTATAAAATTGCTGAAGGAATCCATGCACAAAATGGTTCAGAATCTATTCCTAAAATAATTAAGGACATCTAGTTGTGAAATTAATGAAACTCATTAAAAAGGGGGAATTGTAGTAGAAAAAAGTAAGGTATTACATACCTCTCATTTTGTCCACGGGAGAGGTGTCATCTTTTCTGTTCTGTTTGGGAGAGGAGACTCCAGACCAGCCAATAGAAACATCTGGTTTGTTGAGGTAAGAGTACTTCTATTAGTCTTTGCCCGTTCTTAGTTTTTATCCTATATATTCACTAGTTGGGATACATTTGATTTCTCAGACTAATAAAAAGAGGTCTTTCATTTGTAAATCATTACATTTTGTTGCTTTTTGAGATACATTTTGAGAATGAACTTTTTTCCCCAGGGTTTGAACACTTCTGGTTAAGTTGATGTGAGGCTTCAAACCTTTTGAGAAGTGGGAACCTGGATCTTGTTATACAAAGAGATGGCATTGGTCTTTCTTACCAGCTCCTTTTTTGTCCCTTTACCTACTATTACAATTACTAGTTCCAAATTTTAGTAGTAATTTCCATATTATCTTCATTTTTCTAAATTTTGTATAAGTGTATTCTTTGGGTGGGGGACATTTAGGGTTAAGCGACTGGCTCAGGGTCATACAATTAGTCATAAGTGTATCTGAGGTCAGATTTGAACTCAGGTTCTTCTGACTCCAAGGCTGGCACTCTATCCACTTCACCATCTAGCTGCTTCTAAATGCGTTCTTTATATATTTGATTGCTATCTTTTATATTTGTATGGCACCTGCTTTCAAGGAATAATAACTTTGATCAAGTTTTCTTTTCTTTGGCTTTTTAGCCAACTATTGGAATAGCAAAGAATGTAGAAAAATGGAAACACATAGTCACAACACATAGTCACACATTCAATCTTGGCTACCTCCTTCAGAAAAATTTTAAAAACAGAATAATCCCAAATACTATGTTAGGTGATATTCTTATGTTCGTTACTGATAGAAAGCTAGTGACAATCTACTAACTCTTTGTCTGCTTATGTTCATTTAATCTCAACACATCGAGTATAGTTAAGATATTGAAAGAAAATAACTTTGAATTCGAAAGGTTTGAATAATATTTTCTTGAAGTCATTGAAGCTCCTATGATGAAAGTGCTTTGAAAGGAGATTTTTTATATTAGAATAATCATAGTATTATTTTTTGTGTTGTCTATAAAAACATATGTAATAGGTATTTTTTGAGTTAGAAAATAATTACTGACCTTGTTTTAAGAGTATTTGACAAGTGGCAAAGTGGAAAATATCATTTCTGAGTTTTGCCTAGGCTTTAATAAACTAGTATTGTGAAGGATAACATTAAAATAGTGGCAGCTGTGACAGCTTAGTGGATTTTTTTTTTTTTTTGCTCTCTAGTGTTGTTGTTTTTATTAAAGCTTTTTATTTTCAAAACATATGCTTAGATAATTTTCAAGATTTCGCACTTGCAAAACCTGATGTTTCAAATTTTTTTCTCTCTCTTCCCTTCTCCCCCTCCCCTAGACTGCAAGTAATCCAATATATATTAAACGTGTGCAATTCTTCCATATATATTTTCACAATTATCATGTTGCACAAGAAAAAAGATCAAAAAGGAACAAAAAGAGAAAGAAAACAAAATGAAAGCAAACAACAACAAAAAGAGTGAAAATACTGTGTTGTGATCTACATATTCAGTACCTACAGTCCTCTCTCTGGGTGTAGATGTGTAGATGGCTCTTTTCATCACAAGGGTGGTTCTCTTTGATCAGTATTTCCATCATTACCCTGTTTGTGGGCAAATTATCTTCTTGCCTAATCCCCAAACCTAATTTTTTCTAGACTATACCATATTTTATATTATCTTCCTCATTAGATTGTAAGTTCTTTGAGAGCTGGGATCTAATAGATGATCAGTGATGTTTTGAATGAATTACACTTTTGTTAAATCCTTTATTAAAAGCAATACTGCTGCATATTGATTTTCTGTTGTATTTGGCTTGTCATTTGAATCCTTTTTACATAATGTTGCAATTCATTCACTGGAGACATTCTCAATGAAGCAGCAATACATCCTTGTTCATGCAGTGAGGTTCTCAGGGCTACCACAGAAAAGAAAATATGACTAGAATTAAATTCTATCCTAGTTCTGGTTACAAATACGGTCAAAAATAGCATTTAGATTGGAGTGCATTGTAGTGGAAAGAACAAGGAACTTGGAGTGAGAAGATTGTTCTTTCCACTGTACTATGCCACATAAGAGGAAAAACAAGCAATACAACATGTCCATTTCATTTTTAAGAAAGAATACCTGAGCACACATCCTGGTTTAGTCCTTTTAGGATGAGCTTAGAAAAATCAAGTAGTATTTTTTAATGTCTGAATTTATTGCAATATCCCTTTATTGGTTGCTTGCCATTTTTAAACATTGTCAATAAATGGCAACCATTTGTTAGGCAAAAAATTTGTTGTATCTAATTGGTTATAGTAACCATCCAAAAAAACATGCTTCAAGCACTTGGTGTAAAACAATGCATAAAAATGTGTGTTTTTTGTTTTTTAATTTTGATTTGTTTCTTTTGGTATAGTTCTTGGGTAAAATAAAGTTTCAATAGTCAATGTCTCAACTTCTGCTTGATTAGGGGAAACATGATAAAAGTGTCCCCAGAGAAAAGTGATATAGGTGATAAGGGACATTAAGATTGAATTAATTACTTGTACTTTGAAAAATATATTTGGTTATCTCATGAAATATATGCATCTTCTTGTTTAAATGAAGAGAATCCGAAATAATTTTTTTATTTGGGAGATGAAATTTCTTTTCTTTTTTTAATTAGCTTTTTATTTTTCAAAATACATGCAAAGACAGTTTTCAACATTTACCCTTGCAAAACCTTACGTTCTATATTTTTCTCCCTTTCACTTTTCTCCCTTAGCAAGTAATCCATTGTAGATTAAACATGTGCAATTCTTCTAAATATATTTCCACATTTATCATGCTGCACAAGAAAAATCAGATGAAAAAGGAAAAAAAATGAGAGGAAAAAAAAAAATAAGCAAGCAAACAGCCACAAAGGTGAAAATACTATGTTGTGATCCACATTCAATTCCCATAGTCTCTCTCTGGATGCAAATGCCTCTCTTCATCACAAATCTATTGGAATTGCCTTGAATCACATCATTGTTGAAAAGAGCCTAGTCCATCACAGTTGATCATCACATAATCTTGTTGCTGTGTACGGAGTTCTTGTGATTCTGCTCACTTCACTTAGCATCACTTCATGTAAATCTCTTTAGGCCTTTCTGAAATCATCCTGCTGATCATTTCTTATAGAAAAATAATATTCCATTATATTAATATACCAGGTATTTTCTAATTGATGGACATCGACTCAAGTTTGTAGCTTGCCACTACAAAAAGGGTTGCTACAAACATTTTTGCACATGTGGGTCCTTTTTCTTTTTTTTTTTTTTTAATGATCTCTCTGGGATACAGACCCAGGAGAGATGCTGCTGGATCAAAGGGATGCACAGTTTGATAGCCCATTGTGCATAGTTCCAAATTGCTCTTCAGAATGGTTGGATCAGTTCACAATTCCACCAACAATGCATTAGTGTCCCAGTTTTCCCACGTCCTCTCCAGCATTTATCATTATTTTTTCCTGTCATCTAGCCAGTCTGAGAGGTGTGAAGTGACATCTCAGAATTGTCTTTGTATTTCTCTAATCAATAGTGATTTGCATTTTTTCATATAACTAGAAATGGCTTTAATTTCTTCATCTGAAAATTGTTCCTATCATTTCTCCATTTATCAATTGGAGAATGGCTTGCATTCTTATAAATTTGAGTCAATTCTCTCTGTATTTAGAATTGAGGCCTTTATCAGAACCCTTGGATTTAAATTTTTTCCCCCAGTTTTCTGCTTCCCTTCCCATCGTGGCTTCATTGGTTTTGTTTTTATAAAACCTTTTTAATTTAGGATAATCAGAATTATCCATTTTGTATTTCATGAAGTTCTCTAGTTATGGTCATAAATTCTTTTTCCACAGATCTGAGAGGTAAACTATTCCTCGCTCTCCTAATTTGCTTAATATGTCACCTTTTTTTGTTCAAATCAGGAACTCGTTTCGATCTTATTTTGGTATAGGGTATTAGGTATTTCCCAGAAATTTTTGTCAAATAGTTAAGTTCTTACCCCAGAAGCTGGACTCTTTGCATTTATCAAATACTTAGATTACTACAGTCATTGACTACTGCATCTTGTGAACCTAACCTATTCCACTGATCCACTACTCTTTTTCTTAGCCAATACCAAATGGTTTTGATGACCACTGCTTTATAATGTAGTTTTAGATGAGAGATGAAGTTTCTTTAGCAGAATATTTTATCAATATAGTAGAAGTGAAAGAATTCTAGTCTCAATTAACTTATTTTCTCTGTTTCATAAGAATAAAGTGGTATTTTATATATATATTATATGCTCTTATATTCAAGCTTTAATTTTTTTCCTTTTATTTTGACCAAAAAAAAAAAAAAAGTCTTTCGCTTTATGATGAGGATTATGTAGAACTTTATATTTTCTTTAAATCAGCTTGTTAGGTGTTAGCTTTTTAGCTTTCTTAGTTCAGGCTAATTATCTTTATCATTTTACAGGCTGATTTGTAATGAAAAAATGGCAAGCAAAGCACACTGAGTTGGCTCCCCTTCTGTAGTGGTTAGCATTTTCATATTGCTACCAAAATTGTACATATTCTTAGTCCCTCTAACCAAATCAATCCTATGATGTTTATCATTACAGTACAGATTTAAGAGTTAGGTTTTTGGTATCTAAAATGGCTCTAGATTCCTATTGGTCTCATTTCTTTTATATAGATTAATCAGATTTACTCTCCTAATTCTCTTTCATTCATTTTTGAAAATGTTTCTGTAGTTGATATATCTCTGAAAAGATTCTTTGTACTTTTAATTATTTTACTGTAAGAATAATTTTTTCTTAGTTCACACCAGGGGAATGCATATATTCACCTTATAAGGCTGATTGATTGACTTTCATTATATTTTTCTTGAAAATTTTGAAATTCTTAAAGGTTTCTCCACTAATATTTATATATTATCTTCCTTCTCTAAATGTATTTCTTCTCCCAGACTTATTTCTCTTAATGACACCATTCTCTATCCAATTTCCCATATTAATTACCTCAGAGTCACTCTGAGTTCTCTGTTACCTTTGTCATAGTCAGTTTTCAAACCTAGTTGATTCTAGCTCCACAACATCCTTCCCCTTTCTTCACTGATATGGCTACCATCCTAGTTCAGGCCTTTAAATTTTCTCCTACAGCATTGTAATTACTTTTCATTTTTTCCTGACTTCTAGTTTCTCATCTTCTCTCTCTCTCTTTTTTTTTTTTTTTTTTTGGCTGAGGCATTTGGGATTAAGTGACTTGCCCAGGGTCACACAGCCAGGAAGTGTTAAGTGTCTGAGACCAGATTTGAACTCAGGTCCTCCTGACTTAAGGGCTGGTGCTCTATCCACTGAGCCACCTAGCTGCCTTTCTCTTCTCTTTAATCCATAATCTATACAGCTGCCAAAGCATATTACAAAGAATATTTTTTCATTATACAAAAAAAATCATTTTCTCTTCCTCATCTCCATTTTTCCCCTTGAGAAAGAAAAACAAAATCCTTGTGACAAATATGCTGAATGGAGCAAAGCACATCATCACAAAGGCCATGATCAGAAATGTATTTCTCCTTCTGCATCATGAATCTCTTATATCCCTGTCAGGATATGGGCAACTGGCTTTATTATCTGTCCTCTGGGTTTGTGATTGGTCATTCCATTAATCAGAGTCCTTGAATCTTTCAAACTTGTTTGTTTTTATAGTTTTACATAAACTGTTCTAGTTTTCCAAAATAATTTTCCTGAAGTACAGGTCTGACCATGGTACTAATCAAGAATTTGTAGTGGTTCCCTGCTGTCCCTAAGATTAACATTTATCAACCTTAGTGATCTTGCTTTAGCCCACCTTTCTGATTTATTTCCAATTCTCCCCTTCATATACTCCCCTTCTATTGAGCTGGCCTACTTTCAGGGCCCTTAAAACAGACTACTTTTTTTTTTTTTTTTTTGGCTTTTGCACAGGCTCTCCTTGTGCTTGAAATGTAATTTCTTTTTACCTCTACCTCAGTATTCTTAGCCTCCTTTTAAAATCAACTCAGATGTCACCTCCTACAGGAAATTCTTATGTGATCTTACTAGATTTTAGTAGTATTCTTTTTCTCCCCTTCAAATCTTTATATAGTTGTGTATTCCCAACAGAATGTAAGCTTCTTAAACTAACTTCTTTATATCCCTAATGCTTTGTACTTGGTGTGGGCGCTTAATAAATGATGATTGACTTAATATATCCTCTGTTTGTATATGGCAGAGAGAAATTACCAGTGTAATTTTTTTCCCCTAAAAATACGTAATCTGTTTGTGATTTGATTAGATTTGGAAGTTTATGCTTTTTCCCTGTTGTATTCCCTAATTGAGAAAGAACTGAAAGGGACCAGTTCTTTTAGTCAGTTGTTAACTGTCAGTGATATGCTTGGGAGCCAGCCACATCCTCAGAGTTCAGAACCTTGACATGCCTCCCTCATATTCAGGCAGTGGAGTGCAGACTGTGAAACCTGTTGCAAGTGGCCTCAGGTAAGTTGATTTCTTATGTCTTGAGTCTTTTCATCTAAGAAATACCATCTAATACTCAGCAAGGAACACTGTCTCGAAAGAAAAAGAAAACAGATGGTTTTGAAACTTGTTTGTTATCTCTGTGAGGTAAACATTTGCACTAAACATTCCTTTTAATTACAATTGCTATAACTTGAGATTTCTTGTCCTAGGATGAAAATGAGCGAAGCATGCTGTGTTATTTGTGAGGGTGGAAATTTACTTTTACAATGGGAAGGGCCTTTTTTTTTTTTTAATAAAAAGGAAGATGAGACTGATTAAAATTGAAGTGAGTCACTCTACTTCAACAATTTGTTTGCTTCGTAAAGCTGCTTTTTCCTAAGTTACTTGGGTGAAGAGGGTGAATTACTGCCTTTAGTTTTTGTTTATTTGGCAGTCGTAATGAATAGTTTACACTGTGATACAAAAGACTGTAATTTCCTTGTTTCATTTGTCTGTATCAGGTATTTGATGTAGTTCTCTGAGTAAAAGGTATCTGCATGTGTTTTCCCCACATATTCTGAAGCAGTCTTTACTTATATGTGTAAGGAATCATTATTAAGTATTGATTACTACTAAGTGTGGGAAGCATAATGCTTGCGTTTGATGGAGAACATTTCAGTTGTAAATAAAGTATGTGTTGCAGCACTGTTGTGTTAGATATTTCCCTTGAATGCTAGGAATAAGATTTATCTAATGATTTAAAAACAAAGCATGTTTGCTGGTAATATTAACCTGTGCTTTGACAGTGTATGTGTTCATTTTGTTTACATGAGGTGGACATATAATTTGCTTTACAAATATTTATATAGTAATTATGCATATACTTGAGAATTAAAAACTACCTCAGATATCCATCTGTTTTACAAATGAGAATTTAGGTGAAACATTTCAAGTAAGCATTTCTTCAAGTCTTTGATTTTATATATCATTTTAAAGTACAGAAAGCACTTATCAATAGCTTTGTGAGGATAGGTCCTGTAGATATCTCTACTTTACAGATGAAGATATAGCCTCAGATGATACACAGTAAACTGAATTTTGAACTTGTCTTTGAATTCAAAAACCAGAGCACTTTTTCATTGTACTTTATTGCCTTTTAAGAGAGTTAGCATGGTTAGAGTACCAGTCCTGAACTCAGGAGGACCTTGGTTCAAATGTGGCCTCAGACACTTAACACTTCCTGGCTGTGTGACCTTGGGCAAGTCACTTAACCCCAATGGCCTCAGCAACCAAAAAAAAAAATGAGAGAAAGTGTGTGTTAACAGATTGAAACCATATGAAAAACTTTAGATACATTTGTGATTACTAGAGCCACAACAGGTTAAAGGAAACTAGGATTTTAGGAGGATATACTTCACTTTTTATAAGATGGATGTTACAGAGAAGGAAATTCAAGCAGCTCCACAACAAATTGGAACTTAAGATGATGATTCTTATGTTCTTCATAATTCTTTTCAATGAAACATCAAGGTAATAAAGTTAAATTGATTTGGGAGTAAACTTCTTTAGTTGTAGTATGTGAATTATTTCTGATAATATAATACCATAGGCTGTAAGAGATGGAAGGGATCTTAGGAATTATCTTGTTCAGTTCACTTATTTCATGGGTACAGAAACTGAGCTTAGAAAAGGAGGGTATTTATCCTCACTATGTCTGTATTTGCTGGGGTACCACATGGTCTCCCTAAAATTCTTATAAAATAAATGGACTTATTTTAGTATCACCTATACATTTTCCCTGTTATACTGCTTTGTTTATTTTTTAAAAATTTTAACAAATGCCTTTTGTTGTTACATCATATTATTTCTGGATATTTCCTTCTAACAATTTTTTTTTTATAAAAGAAATAGGGAAAAAAGCAGTTTAGCAAAAACATCTATTTATCATTTTTATCTGATGGTATGTATTACACTGTGTTCCAGGGCAGGGAATTTGTTTTTTTTACACCATAAACTTGGTTTTTAGGCTGGAAAATAGCTTCTTTAGGCTCTTCAGACAATCTTAAAATAGGGAATAGAGGGGAATCAAATATTCATCTTTACCTTTGCAATTTCTCTGGAGTTTTAAGTTGTTAGATACCAGTTATTGTTAGTGGTACGAGTCACTGATATAACTTTGTTGAAATGCTTTATTGTGCAATGGGATATATTTAAAATTCCTTGCTTGGGAGGTGTACATATATACATGATCTTAAGAGAATTGATATATTTGTGCTAGGTACTAATACAATATTGTTTCTAATAGGCAAGATGGTTATAGTAGAAGTCTCAGGATCTGAGAACAATGATGCAAATTTAGCAAAAAATTGCAGCTTTGAGTTTAAAAATTCATTACGGTCAGATTTTCCTTTGTTTTAGTTAAAGAAATTTTGTTTCTAAAACTACAAAAATAGTAATTTTGTCATAAGTGAATAAAACTTACTACAGATAAATCTTTGGGGCCCACAAATTTAGGTCCTTTAGACTTTTGGTCCATACTATCTTTGTTGTAGAATTCTTTTTCTTAGTTTGAAAGTAGCGAGATCCTCTCTCACTGATAGAAGTAGCCCTTAAACAACTTAAAAAGCCCAGAACTACATACCTACCTAAATTGCACTTTTCTCATTTGGAAAGGAATTCATTGAATGATGATAAAGTTAAGATCCCTTTAGACTCTAAATGATAATGTCTTAATATTCTTTCATACTTTCCAGAGAGCTCAGAATTGGTCACAAACATTATTTCATTTATGACATTTTTGTGAGCTTCATGTTCTTAGAGATCCTAAACTCCATAAATTTCTTTAAATTTGTGAATGCAAACAATATCATTACCTTTCTTGATAATGATTTGAAACAAAGTTTTCTGAGTTACACAAGAGTTGGTAAGGAGGCCAAAGTGAGAATATTGAGGACTTTTGTATTGCTTTTTACTAAAGAGACATTTGAAACTGAAATGCCCATATGCCCCAGAGAATTATTTCGGTCTTGTTTCATATATTAATTTTACCAAATTTGAGAGCTACTGAGATGGGTCTCTATTTCCTCTTGATGATTTGAAATGTTGTGCCTGACCTTAGGTAATAGTGATAAGCAACATTTTGGATTTGCCTTTAGGCATTATGACTTTTCAAGTCAACTAGACTACATTAAATGTAATGTGAAATATTTCTTAAGCCTCAGTTTTTTGGATGCCAAATTTCCTGCTGATCAAACTTTAATACTTCCAAGTATATTTATTTTCATCATGTTGAAAACAGTATCTATCTGAATAATATATAGCAGTCCACATTCCTTAAGTTTTGTCAGAATTAATTTACATTTTTACATTTTCTATCATTTACAATATCAGAATTGTTTAGATTTTAGTGGTAGGTATGTTATGAACCTGTATAATTGATATGAGATATTAACAACTTGGATAGTTTGTGCTGTGAATAGGAACATAATTGTAGAATACATTGTTCTTTATGGAAAACTAAATACAAATTTCTTCCTCTTGATATTTGCACATTCACATAGGTAAAACATTTTTAGAATTATGTAGGGGAACCAAGTAGAGCATATTGGGAGGGAAATCATTTTTACTTGCTGATACTTTGAAACTTGAGAGAGCTATTTTCAACTAAGTTTCATACTGGGTTTCAGTTGGGTTGGGTAAGCTGTTTAGAAGAGAGCTACAAGGAAAAGTGGCTGGTAGAGATTGTGCCAGCTTAAACCACAAGTATATTTGGGAAGACAGGAGGTGTTCTTCCAGGGCTGGGTGACCCTCGAAGAGGCAGAGGATGGACACTTTGGCTGAGTGGAGAGCAGCATGCCCAGAGAGGAATCCCATGAAGCGGAGCTGGAGGGATCAGGTGAGCCTGGGGTGGAGATAGTGGTAGCAGAAGGAGAATTTTGATTCTCTGTAAATACACTTTAAGCATATGTGGGAATCATTGGATTTTTTTTTTTTTTCCTTTTTTCAAGTTTTTCACTCTAGGAAGTCTTGAAGGAGGGGGACCTGCTGAAAATAGCCCTTCTTGAAAATGAGTACCATTATTTGGGAGAAGTGAAGGGCTTTAAAGAAAAACCCCTCACTTGTCAGATTTAAACTGACAGTCATCTTTAGGGCAGATTGGCTCTTTGTTGGAGTGTAAAGGGGGAAAAAAAAGGACATATAATAGTGTTCATTTGAGATCATATTAGACTTACAGAGATAGTGAGACATGAGTGTTTAATGCACCCTGGGAGAATCAATTCTTGTCAGATAGTAAGGAATGGGTGGAATAGTAGAGGGCACTTGCCTAAATGAGTCAGTTGTTTGCTAGTAAGGCTAGATTTTATTGCTAAATTTTTATTTTTTATTTATTTATTTTTTTAAATAATAGCTTTTTATTTTTCAGAATACACACAAAGATGCATTCTTGGCAAAGCCTTGTGTTCTAAATTTTCCTCTCTCTCTCCTTCTCCATTTCAGTGTCCCTGTCTCTCTCTCCATATATTCCTTTCAAAGCTAGTGAGGTGATTTATATTCACACCAAAGTAGTAGTTTATCAGAGGTGGCGGGGATGTTTAATTTTGTGGGAGTGGATGAGAGGACCCTAGAAAACAAGTAATCCAATATAGAATAAACTTGTATTACTAAGTTTTTTAAAAGGGCCAGCACAATTTCTTTAGAAACTTGAAATTCAGGATTTTGATTTTAACATTTCTTGAAGTTTGCTTTTATTGGGGTAACAAACCATACTTAAGGTAAGCCCTACTTCTGTGTCTTTGGAACTAATAGATAAAAGAATCTATTTGCTAAATTCCTCCTGTTGCCTTAAAACATCTTTGTTGCCTTGGAGGTAGCCTTACATTAAAATTTGTATCTTAGTTAGCAAGGATTGATGGTGGTAGTGATAATAGGATGTATTTATAGCATTTTTGGCTAACAAGCTGCATGCTGGATGTGGGTTTGAGTTCCCCATTCTAACTCTAAATATTGTTACAAAATATATTATTTCAGGGCCCTAAGGAACTTTGTAATAAGCTGAACAAAGTAACAATATCCATATCATAATGGAAATTCTGATTAGTGAGTTACAAAAAGATTTTGTTTCACATAGAGTGACTTTAGTGCCATTTCTACCACACATCAGAGCAGTAGGTAGGCTAGATATTTTAGGGAATACAGCATGGTAAATGTTAAAATTGCCAATTATATTCTTTTAAAGCTGAGATAAAAAAATAAAATTAATATGCCCCTCTATGGTGAAATTCATTTAAAAAATATATTGTACTTGTTAGAATGTAGGTCATGTTGTTTTTCATCATAAAATGAATACAGCCTATAATTTTTATTTTTCAGTGGTCATATATATATATTCCTTTTAAGATTAGTGAAGTGACTTACATTCAGAACAAAGTAGTTTATCAGAGGTGGTAGGGATGTTTAATTTTGTGTGAGTGGATGAGAAGACCCTTGTATTTTAGTTGAGTACATTTGGATGTATATAGGGTTCTAGAAAAGGGACTGTTTTCCCCTCCCTTTTTAACTTCTGCATTCATCATCACATCCATAAAGGCAATAGATATGCTGTCCTTGCTCCAAGAAACTTTAATATCTTAAGAAACTTCCATATTTCTCTACTTTATTTGCCCATTAGGGGTTTGAATTAACGATGCCTAAAGATGCTTTTTCTGTCATCTCTTGGCTGCTTCTAGAGCCCTGTGATATTTTGGGAATTCATGTTTTTGTGTGACCTTGTAAAAGGTCGTCTTTTAAGTTCTTCCGAATGGGTGGTGGGAGTTTTTGGTGGATATCAGCGTATTAAATTTTTTTTTGTTTTCTATTTCAGGAGAGATTCCATATCTACAGGTTCATCCCCCTGAAGTTTGGGTATGTGGCCACACTGTAGTTTTACCTGAGAAAAGAGTGTGGTGCCGGCCATATGGAACACAATTAGGGATAGCATACAGCAAAGCTCGGGTCTCCTGGCTTGGTACAAGAGGGATGCTATGGGACCAGTTATTGTCTCATTCAGTTAGTGATACGGCAAGGGATTTTGCCAAATGTGATAATTCACTTAGGGGAAAATGACTTAGTCTAGCAGACTAAGGTAGGCCTAATAATCACCATGAAAAATGATTTGACAACGTTATGTAGAACTTTCCCAAAGCAAAGATTATATGGTCAGCTTTACTCCCCAGAAGGATATGGCTAGGGGCCCAGCAACCTGGGGCAGTTGATAAAGCCAGGAAGGCACTGATAAAAGAAATGTCTAAGTTTTGTAGTCTCTCTGGAATTTCAGTGTTGAGGCATGATCAAATTGTCTATTCTTCCCCAGAGCTATTTAGCTAAGATGGTGTTCATCTGTTTGCCATTGGGGAAGGTATTTTTAATGCCAATCTGCGGGAAGCAATTGAAGCTTGCTTATAACCCACTTCTGGTGCTTTGCTGAGTTTCTCTACCTTGTTAAGGTGGAATCGATTCTTGTTTTATTTCAAATTCTCTTCTGTTCCTCTGGCTGAATAAATCATTTGCTTTTGGACAAGTTTTTTAATTTTAGTAAGGTTATAATGGGGATTTTAATGCCTCTTTGGAATTAGAGGGACTCCTTTTAGACCATCTTCTGTAGGATAGATATTGAAAAGTAGGCTTCCATTATCAAACTTGTATTTTGGCCTCAGATTTGGGGACTCTGCTTCACAACTTGAATCCAAATGGAGGAATAATGTTGATGTAAGCTTTCAAAGGAGACTAGGCAGAGACATTCCTAAAAGATGTTTACAGGGTTTTGTTATTGTTGTTATGGCAAGTTTTCCTGCCTTCTGCACCTGTACCCAAGAAAACACTCTCCCAGTGTTTTCCTGCAGTATCTCCCTCTCCTTCACATTCAGAATATTTAAAAAAGCATTCTGTTTCTTTTGTATGTAATTGAGTTTTCTAAATGACTGAATATAAGCCTCTTAATAAATCACCTCATCATTTCATGTAAAGATGCATTTCTTAGCATTTCTATTCATAAAGGCTATGGATATTCACTGATGATCAGCACAAGTGTAAATAACAAATAACAAAGTACACCAATGACTTTGTGGTAGAGTCATTTTATTGATGGTTCTTGGGCTCAATTCAGTCTAGATGTTATGTAGAAATAATGTGTTGTAATATTTTGTCTGTAATAAAGTTGCAACTTGGAACCTTGCAAATTTGTAATTCTTTTTTGTCATTATTTTTGGTGTAATAAGCATCAGAAACTCAACAGGTACTGTTAGGTTCTGTTTTTCTTCATAAAAATGAAAGATTTAGATATTTGCTAATGATTTCATAAAAGTCTTTATTATAGGCAGAAATAATTTGTCGAGTTCATTGGTGGGAAGTGATAAGGAATGATCTCTCTCTCTCTCTCACACACACACACACACACACACACACACACACACATACACACACAATATAGTACCTCTCTTTCCTATCTTTATCGAATTCTCTTTTAAACTTTAAAACCCAGCTCAAAATGTTATCTTCTCCAGGAAGTCTTGCTTGTTCCCTGTCTCTTTCCATCCGTCCCAGCTCCCCCAAGACTTTAATAACAATTTGTTTTGAGGTTACTTAATGTAGGGGGCGGCTAGGTGGCGCAGCGGATAGAGCACCAGCCCTGAAGTCAGGAGGATCTGAGTTCAAATCTGGTCTCAGATACATAACAACTGTGTGATCCTGGGCAAGTCACTTAACCCCAATTGCTTCAGCAAAAAAAATATATATATATATATATATATATATATATATACATATATATATATACTTAATGTAATGTTTATTATAGTTATCTGAACTTATGTCTTATGCTCTATTAGATTTTGAGCTCTATTAAGACAAGGAAGTTAGTCTTAACTAAGTTATTTCCTTCAGTGTACAACACAAAATAAATGCTTAATAAATTTTGTTGAATTAACAAATTATCTTTGTATGACTAAAAAGATAAATAGGTTACCATGGAAATATAACTTTAAATTAATTGTAGGTACCAAAATAGATAATTGGTCATATGAAGGAATGCTCATGTGTCTAATTAACTTTCTAGGCATACTTAATGAAATAATTTTGACTTCTAAAATATAGATGAGTAGCCAAAGAATTGTTTTCACTCTAAAACAGTGATTTAGAGCATTTAATTCCTCTCTCTCTCTCTCAGGCAAGTTTCTCCTCTATATGTGGTATTACTGTGTTTTTAATCTAATCTATCAATGGAGCTGTGTTTGTTTTCATAGGATGTTAAAATAATTAATGAAACAACTTTGGAATATTTTTGGTTGCTCAGAAAGAAAGTTTTTTTAAATAAAAAGTATTGAGTAATTTAAATTGTCATTAGGATTGTCTGGGGGTGCTGATAGCCCAAATGTGAGAAATAGTCTAGTAACTAACTAATCTCTCCATTTGGAAAACTTAAAAATTCTTTACTGTACATATTATGTTTTCCCTGAGATGTTTCCTTCTTCCCGCTGCCTTGCTCCTCAGCATTGTACCACCTCTCCCCCACCCCAATCTGCTTATAGCATGATTCCTCGCACTGTTTTCACAATGGGGAATATACAGTCTGAAAAGCAAATTTTAAAAAGTCTGATTTTTTTCCCCCATGTATCTTGTAGTTTCATAAAATAACAAGAAAACAAATATCCTGTTAGTAAACTGTAATTTTAATGCTTATGGTGAATTTGAGTCTAGCAAAAAATAAGTAATGGATTTAATGTTGGTGCTAAGGATATATCTAGGGGTCTAGATAGAGGATTCAATAATTCCCATTCCAACTCTTAAGGTTCTGTAAGTTTGACCTAGACTGAGAATTGGTGATGACTTAGGGAATTGTACTTCTAAACCACAGAAGTCTTATTGAGGGGTACATTTTTAATGTATCAAATGGCCAAGAATTGGTGATTGGAATGGAAAGTAGAAGAAATATTGTTAATGTGTTTCATAAGCTTGTGTTTAGATTTTCATAGTAATATAGCAGTTGAAACTTGAAATTGTGTGTGTCCTTTTAAGACTGAAGTAAATCTTATATAGATACTTTAATGCTATCTGGACTATTGAAATTCCAGTTGAGACCTTACTCCTAGCTTGCTCCTGTACAACTGTGTGACACTTAGTTGTAAATGTGTTGTTACTTATGTGTTTAAATTGTTGTGTGAGAAATGGCAAGCAATTTCCAAAGTTTACATGTTCATATGAAACTAACACATCTTAAAAAGAAATTGTAAAAGAAAATATATATTAGATTAGTTAAAGCAGCAAAAATAATCCCAATAAAAATGGTATCTGGCATATAGATTTTAATTTTTCTGATCTTGTTGAGAATCTTGTGTTGATGGGCTGTTGTTTGCTCTTCAAATTGTTACTATAGTCTATTAAAAGAAAGTAAAGTTCTGATTTACTAACATAACTCTCTTTGTGTGGAGATATGTGTGTGTGTGTGTGTGTGTGTATTTAATGGGAGGACATGTTCATTGTATCAAATCTTTGTCTCTTTGTTGATATCCATATAAGTCAGGAAATTGGCTTAGTTATCCATATAGGAAAACTAGATGTTTGAAAAATGCCCACTATCCAGACTTGCAAGTTGGATGTCCAGTTTCTTGAAGATGTACTATTACACATTTGTATTGTATAATTTATACAATACTGTTGTACTGTAGAGGAATGATGAATTGTGCCCAAGTTGAAGTAATAGAGTAGGCCAGATTTCATCTGGTAATATGTGGTGGTGGTGGTGGTAGTTTTTTTTTTTTTTTTTTTTGACAATCTTGAGATGTTATGCACATCCCAGCTTTTAAAACACAATCTCCTGCAGAACCTATATATATATATATTTTTTTTATCTTGGGTACACTATTTTCCTCAAAGAATCAAAATTGTGACACCCAGAAGACAGCGAAAGGATAGATGATGGACATAGACTTTAGCATGTATCATTGATGACCTAAGTAATAAAAAGAAATCAACCCTCAGAGGTGAGCTGGTCATATAATGAGAACAGGAAATGATAGCTGGCCAAATAGAACCCATAAAGTATAACAAAACCTTCAGCAAAGTCTCTGCTGTCATGGGTGGCTCACCTGAGGAAGAACTGTGGAAGAACATGATTAAGAACTGCATAGGATTAGAAGGCATGGTTGATAATCTGTACCAGTGGAAGAAGTATCCTCATTGAAAAGATTACTGATAAGGGGCAGTTAGGTGGCCTAGTGGATAGAGCACCAGCTCTGAAGTCAGGAGGACCTGAGTTCAAATGTGATCTCAGACACTTAACACTTCCTAGCTGTGTGACCCTAGGCAAGTCACTTAACCCCACTTGCCTGAGGGGGAAAAAATACAACAATAAATGTCTACTTCCCTATTTGGGGCAGGTAGGTGGTATAGTGGATAGAGCACCAGCCCTGAAGTCAGGAAGACCTGAATTCAAATTTGGCTTCAGGCACTTAACATGTCCTAGCTGTGTGACCTTGGGCAAGTCACTTAACCCCAATTGCCTCAGCAAAAAAAAAAAAAAAAAAGGGAAAAGATTACTGATCTCCCAGTTTTGAAATACTTTTTTATTTTTTATTTTTTTTAATTAATACTTTTTATTTGCAAAACATATGTATGGGTAATTCCTAAACATTAACCCTTACAAAGCTTTCTGTTACAAATTTTTCCCCCCTACTCCCCACCCCTCCCCTAGATGGCAGGATATCCACTACATGATAATTATGTTAGAATACTTAAGAAATCGAATATATGTATAGATATTGCATCACTTTTTGTGCAGGAGAAATCATATCTACAAGAAAGAATAATCTGATAAAGGAAATACAATGCAAGCAAACCTCAATAGAGAACATGAAAATGTTATGTTGTGGTCCACATTTCACATCCCTCTCTCTGGGTGTATATGGCTCTCTTCACCGAACAATTGGAGCTGGTTTGAAGCATTGAAATACATTTTTAAATTTTTTTTTTTAAATCCACTTCTTACCTTTTTTATTGCTGAGCTACTTAAAATTGCTTATTGAATAAGACTCACTAGAACAGCAGTTTAGAATTATAGATATTTCTCTAAGCATTGATACTGTTGCCTCTAGTGGGATTTTTGATTGGAAGATTAAATAGGGATATGCTTGTTTCTTGTATGTGATAGACTTCATTGGTAAATGCAATGGCAGGTTTACTATAACTCATTGGAAGTATATGTGAGAGGAGAAACATCAGTATTCTGAAAATGAGTATATTAAGTGGTAATTGATTGTGTGCTAGAAGGAAGAATTGACAAACGAAGTAGGTCAGTGCTATACAATGATTTTTGCCTAGTGAGCCATATTGGTGGTGGACAAACTTGTGTTATTATATTAGCGCTGTCATTTTGGCACAAATGACAAAAGAACCATTTTTCCATTCTGAACTAAATTAATCTTTGTTATGTGCTTTTAGTGTCTAGGAATATTCATGTGTTTAGCAGTGTTAAATGTCATGGACCAAATGCAATGATTTCTTTTCATCTTGTCTGTGCTAGTTTCTTAGTGACTTAATAGAAGAGAGCAATCTCAGTTCTGCTGTCTCTGTGAACTTTTCTTCCCCCCCCCCTTTGTCACCAGAAAATTCTATCATCTTCTGAGCATCCCAAATGAAAGCTTTTTTGTTGTTGTTGTTGTTATCTTGTAATTTGTATTACTTATTTGGCACTGATTACATTCTGTCTTGTATCATAATTGTTTGAGTACTTGTCATCTCTTCTGTTAGATTGAGTTTATTTGAAAGCATGGATAGGATCTTAAAATTCATCTTTTTTGTCTTTTACAGAGTCCACCTCATTGTTTTGTGTGTAGATTGTGTGATAAAATCTTGAATAGTATTGATAATAATCATATGAATGCCATCTTTGGACAGCTAGACCCATTAACAAATTGAAATAATCCTGGAGTCAGTCTTTGTATAGAAGTAGCTATAAAAGTATTTTGCATTTCATTTCATAACCAGTTTGTGCTATTAAAAAACTAGATGTATAGCACCATATACAATTTTCAAACCTAGTAACAAGTAGACTGGAATTGAAAATGTTATCAAATTTGAAAAATCCTCCTATTTTGCTGGTGAGTATTAATGCATTTAAGATTTTAATAGATGTACCCAATGAAATTATTAACATTCCTGAGTTTGTTGTGTCATCTTTGATTCCCTTGGTAGGAATTCTAATGGTATAATGAATTCTGGTTTGATTTTGCTAAAAGCCCTGACTTAAAGGGAGTTCTTTACTATTTTTCGTAAAATTTAGGAGAAATCTTTTCTGTAGTTGAGAATTAACACAAACTATTGAAAATAAGCAAAATGAAAATTAAATAGTTGAGAGTCCTTTGAACCAATTAATATTGTGTTATTTAAAAAAAATTCATAGCCTTTCAGAGAATTGTAGAACTTTATGCACTTTAAAAAACCCTCTTATTCCATCTGAAAAAGGAGTTATATAATTAGAAAAAATGGGGTCTGCTGCTTTTTTCTTATATCATACAGAAGTCTGTTTAAAATCCAAATCATAGATGATTAATGCAAAGGCTTTTTAAATCAAATTGGATTATTTCTATAGTTCTTTTATTTGGTGCTAATCAAGTAACCAAATTCTTTAGAGTCAGTCAAACTCCAGTATTTTTGATGTTTTTAATGTCTCTTTTCCATCTCTCATTGTGCCATTGTCTTGTCTTTTAAGCGAACCACAGGTTTCTCAAGAGTCTGTATGTATGCAATATCTGCAGTCCATATTAGAACCTGGGTTTTTACCATATTAGTTTGTGAAGTTAATGTAGTTTTTCTATATCAGATAAATAGTACTTTAGGAAGATTTCTGGGTGATATTGGAAAGAGGATTAATAAATTTGGAAGGCACTTGGATTAGATGATGAAAGAAAGACTTTATTATTAACTAGCATTTGAAAAATTCAAGGATTGGCTTATTGTCATTATCTTAAGTAACAAGTACTACTGTGGGTTTTCTGATATATCCTTCCATGATGGTAGCAGTTGAATAGTTATATTTTTTGAATGTGTAAGTGTTTTTATGGTTTGTTTACTTGTCATAATCCCTTTGAACACCTGCCTCATTCACCACACATTCTGCTCCTGAGAAGAAGAGATCAGTTGGTAAGTGGAGGTAGGGAAGAACTAGAACTCTTAATTTGTTTTGATTCATTTTTTTCCCCCTTCTGCCTTGTTTTTACCTTTTCTCATGAGCAGGCTAAAGAAACGCATGAAGCTATTCCTATGTCAGTGAGCACACTGAATTGAGGTGATTGTAATCACTTTTTTTTTTTGCTTTATAAATAAATGCTGAATACAAGCCTGCCAAAATGTTTTACTATTCCAGTTTTCAGTTTGTGAGTTGCCTTAACATTTATTTTCCTGTTGTTTTTATGTGCCATATAGGTAGTACCAGATAATTTCCTAATTCAGAACATTCTCTTAGCAATGTTCTCTCTTTTCTACTCCAGGGGAAAAAAAAAAAAAAAAGAAGAAGAAGAAAGCAGAAAGGATTTGTATTTGTTTATAAAATTCTTAAATCAACCTTTTGATATTTATCTCAATTTTAGAGGAAATCATTATATTGGTTCTTAACAAGTCCCCCAAATCTTAGTCCATACCATGTTTTTCTTTCTTCAGAGTGATCTCTCGGGCTCTGAATAGTTGGTATGATAACTTTTTTGTTTCCTGATTTCTGTGATTACTAGATCTTTTTTAGTTCTAGACTTTTTAGGATAATTCTGATCAGCAACCCAGTGAACACATGGAAATATACAGTTTCTGTCACTAGAAAGAAACTGTTGCTACCTAATTCTTACACATATCAGCTATGGCTCTTATAATGTGAGGTGAAAGAATGATTGTTGTCGAAATGCCTTTTTTTCTTCAAACATCTCATTTGGTATCAGACATGTTAAAACTTGCTGTTATCTCCTATAGTTTAGAATGTGGTTTAGTAAAGGATTGAGCAGTAATAAAGCCCTGGATATAACATAAGAGTATTCTTAGGTGCTTTGAACACAACTTTCAACTTTTCAGTTTTATTGGTTTCTAATGTAATGTGAATATTTTGTGACCCTCTTTAGACCCTCTTTGTCACCCTTGTGACTCACACTGTAGCCCTTCTCCTGACTCCAACTCTCTTCTCCTTTCCTGGAATTTATAAATTCTGGGTTTTTACAACTTTTTCTCATAAATTTCTCATTCGTTTCATATTGTAGACCTATATCGTTATAACTGTCTTTGTATTTATTTCTCTTTGAGACATTCTGTATAAATAGCAAAAGCATGAATGAGATTGAATCTCTCTGTTAAATGACCACTTGTTTGTTATTGGTGCCATATATCTTGGGAATTTGTAGTAGATATTTATGGATGGAGAGCACTAAATTACTCCATCTTGTTTTTAGAGAAATATGAAATCCTTTTTAATTATTAAATTACTAAAAGTATTTACTGGTGCATTGGATTTCATTTAGAAGAGGTTTAGTGACAAAGATAGTTCCGTCTTTGGTGTACAAGTATAAAATATTCTAAGTAAACCTTAAATTTTATCTTTAGTGGATTGGTGGGAAAATTTCTGGATTTGGTGTTGTAGGGCCTTGATTCAAATATTGGCTCTGCTAAGTTAGCTAGTTTTGTGACCTTGGGGGGGGAAATAGCCTTTTGGGGCCTCAATTTCCTCATCAGTTAAATTAAGAGATTGAATGTGACCTAGTCATTCATAAAGGATAGAAAAGGTGCCCTAGTCCTTTTAGTTTGTGCCTCTTAGACATTTCTTAGTGAGCCTGCAATACTCCCAAGTTCTAATAAAAACACTTTTTTATACAGTTAGGCTGATCCAGAACTGGCTATTCCTCCCTTTCTAGTGCTATTAGGAAGATAATGCATTCATCTCAGATGGATAGACTGCTGATCTGCTTCAGGCACCATCGCTTACTTGAATGTGCACACATATACATAACACGTGTATATATACATACAGATACACCCTCTTGCTCTTCATTGAAGGCTGTGCCTTAATTTCAGTTGTTCAAGTGCCAAGCTTTTGAGATGGAAAGTGATCCTCATGTAATAGTTTCTTTACTTTCCTACTCTGCTTTTGTCACCGTCCTCTGCTTCAACTATATTTTTTCTGTTTTCAGTTAGTTTTCCCTTGCTTTAGCTACTGGTTTCTTGGTTCAGTGTTGTCAAGCTCTTACCACATTAGTATTTTGCCCCCAAGTTGTCATGAGTTCCCATAACATTTCTTTCTTCTTGAATCATAATTCTCATCTAAATTATCTCTTCCCTGATTTGTGTTCACTTGTATAATATTGTATCCAACTTCACATTGTCCCTATCCTTTGCAGTATTCAGGAAACATGGAAATCATGATCAATATGCAAATATGATATGCTTCCACAGAGCTTATATAACCACATGTCATTTCCCGCTCTTCCGAACATCAATTATTCTATCTATAAAATGGAGGTAATACTTGAATTACTTAACACACAGGGTTTGTTTTAAAGATAAAATGAGATGGTGGATGTAAAATGTAAAATACTTGTATCTCAAAAGTGTCATATAAATATTAGCTGTTGGAATAATTTGCCAGTACTGGGGAAAATCTAAAGCAAGTTAAGATTGCATAATTTGATATTTTATCAAGGAGTTTTGAGAGAATAGGTAAATAACTTGTTCATTTGACTGGCAAGAGAGGTATAAATGTATTCTGTACTTACATGGATTTCACATTTTCAAAACTAGCACACCAATTGATCTCATGAGACCACTTCTCTTTCCTTAGTGTATGTGAATGACATTGAACTCAGAAAAATGATACAAAAGAGGGCTGAAGTAGCCTTTGCCAAGTAGAAATCTCCTGAGGCAATAGGAAAAAAAAAATTCCTGCCCTATTATGTGTCTCTACTTTTGGTCTCTGCAAAGGTGCTCTTTCATTGGGAAGTGTGTGACCTAGCCAGGTTTTCCTTGGGATGATTCCTCTTCTCCACAGACAAGTCAGTCTTTTCCAGATACCTTCCTCCTGCTGACTTTCTTTTTTCCAGGGCACTCAAATTGTTCTTAAATGTTGCCGTTTCCTGTCTGAGCTGATCTTTGTGGGATTACCCATTCTAAGGCACTCTCAGCAGGTTGTCATTCTTAAGAAGAGGGCAAGGAAACTTTATATTTAATAGATAGCAGAGCCAGTCTGGATTGAAATTTGAGCATCCAGATTTTTCCTCAATACCATTTACTTTTGTGGGATTGGAATCTGTTTTGGGGAGGAGAGGAAGGGACACTAAGAGGTTTATTGACTAAAGGGAACAGAAAATGGGGGATTTGTGTGTCTTTTGTCTTTTGCAAGGCACTAACATGACTCCCGTCTGTATTTAAATGCTGTCCCCAGGTTACGACTATGGCTATGTCTGCGTGGAGTTTTCACTCTTGGAAGAGGCCATCGGATGCATGGAAGCCAACCAGGTTGCTTTATACTTCGGTCGAATGCTGCTGGAAGGATTTTTTTTTTTTTTTTATATTTTTATTTATTTATTTTTGTGGGGAGGGAGGGAAATCCATATGGTTTTGTTTTGGAAAGGTGCAAAAGAAGATCTGTCCTTGGAGCAAAATCCGTGCAAGCTAAAATGCTACCATTAGAAGAAAATTGGAGAGGTTGGGAAGGCTTTTCTTTAAGAGCTAATGGGTACTGAGTTGTGCATTCTTTAAATTAGTGCCCAGTAGCAATGTGATTAGATTCCAAGGTTAGTGGCTGGAAAAAAATAAATTATTAGTTTAGAACAAGAGATACCCTTTGGGGTATATAACTCCAATGGGGTACTGTTGAAAAAATTCCTCTAGTGGGAAATAATCCTTGATTGTTCTGTGATCTATCCATGGGCAAGGATTTTAGGTAAATACACACACACTTGGATCTATAGCAAAGGCCACTAGTGTGTAGCTCTAATTGTATGCAGATCTTGCATGCATGCACCCCTTTCCATTTCATCTGGGGATGAGGGGGGAGTGGATTTTTTGTGTCCATGTCTCTTGAATTCATTATTGTTCTCTGCCAATTAGAGTTGCATACAAGGGGGCTTCACTGCCTACTGTCTGACCTGGTGAATCTGAATCTGTACTTACCTCTCTTTGTTCTTGAACTGTCTTTTATTTATAAGATCCCCGTTTGTCAACTAGAAACCCATTAAACGTTTCAGTGAAACTATATTTTGGATCTTTGTGGATCTTTGTGTGTTGGAGAGGTAGTATCTAGTGGAAGTGATGGGAATTTTATTCCCAATTTGTTTGTCCTCACTGTGTCTATCTTGAGAAAATCAGTTTACTTTTATGCCTCCATTAGAAGAAATGGAAAATAGAAAAAAAATAATTCACCTTAGTTGTCTGTAGTTAGATTGAAAATGCCTCTCATACATAGTAGTTTCATAGCAATAATATATATAGTGGGAATGAGCAAAGTAGTAGCCTAAAAAAGAACCTCTTTCCCTATTGCTATTCAGAATCTTTCACTCATTGTTTCTGGTTATGTCCTTCAGGGCTAAGCAGAGCAAATGTAATCACAGTTTCCTATGATCCATATCAGTATTTTAGTTCTAGCTGTTGCCTCCTCTCTGAGGTAGCTCTATTATTAGGGCTCCATTAAGCAAAGCAATTGATTCCAACTTTGTTTTTTGTGTGTTGTTACAAGGAGAATTAAGAGTCTTAAAAATCTAAAGTCCTTATATGACTCACTTTCAGGAAAGAACAGATCAATTTTTCTCAGTCATAAAAATTATTGTATTTAATAATTCAGTGGTCTTTGTGAATAGACCACTTGCACAAAACCTGATGGTGAACTCTGTACAAACTATCATAGTAAGAAAGCATATTTAAGTACTTTTAGGCTCCCAGAATGCTTTCCTTATATCATTCCTATGAGGTATTAGGACAACTTTTATACACATTTTATTGATGAAGACAAGCTCAGAAAAATTAAATGACTCACTTGTGACAGTCATATAGCTAGTAATTGTTGCAGCTAAGTTTTTTAACCTAGGCTTCTTGGTTTCAAATCTGGCATTTGTTGTTATTTGTTTTGTTTTATTTTGTTACTATTGTTGCCTCTCAAGGTAAATAAGTAAAATAGACTTAGACCCTACCTTCTGAGAATGTATAGTCATCGATTCATAAGCCCTAGAGGATTCTCTCTTAAATACACATGATTCTGTTTAAATGCTTGGACCAATAGTTGGTATAACTTTGATTGAACTTGAAGGAATTATAACTGATATCAATACTATGCTTTCTCATTCTTATTTGTATTGGACTAATGGGTAAACATATTGTTATTCCAAGCCTCCTTTCATGATTCCCTTTTCCAATTTGAAAGTGGTCCTCAAGTACTTTCTTTAGATAATGTAGCTGTTACTTGAGTGCTTTTCTTGTTAGTACTTATGCTAATATTACTCTATGAATGAGTCCTTCCCTTATGTTTCACACATGGTGAAAAATAATTTCTCCTCAAATTAAAAACTTAACTATCTTTCATTTGAGGTGGAGTTCAATGGGGGAAGGATTGATCCTTTAAAGGGGTTAAGCTCTTCCTTTCAATGCTTATGAGATAGCTCATTTTTATTCCTGGAATGATTTCAAATTGGTATGCTTTATGAAGTAGTGTTGGAAGATAAGCCCTGTATGCCACTGTATGGGGAATGTCATAGAGAAATCTAAGAATTAGTGGAGAAAACATGTGAGTTTGGATTAAAGGTCAGTAGAATCAGAATCAGGCTGTACGATGGATGAGTTGTCTGACCTTAGGCAAGTCCCTTAGGCTTTCTGGGCTTCAGGTTCCCTCTCTGCCAAATGAAGAGATGAGGTAATCTTTAAAGTTATTAACCCAAAGCCTTTTGCCAGGGTTGGGAGCAAGTAAAAATAGAGGGAAATGTTCAATATCTGAGCCCTCAGGACAAAGCAAATAGATTTCCTTTACTTCCCATTGCTGAGCCAAATCCCTTTATTTTCTTAACACAGGTGAACAGTTATAGCTCCTTTACTCTCCCCTTGTCCCCATTTCCTTCTCTAGATGGAGTCTATTCTCATATTAGTAATGATGGCCAGATTCAGAATCACCAGGATCTACTGTATGCCTCTGAACATAGAGCATGTGTGTGTGTATATGCATTTGACTTTAAGGAGGTGTAATTTTATTGCATCCAGTTAAGAAAGTTTCAGTTTTGTTTTGTATTCCTTGATGGACAAGAAGTATTTTTTCATATTACATCTTCATGGGTGTAGCAGACAGAAGTGAATGCTTTTCATTTGGCATTGTCAAGACTTGTAAATTGTTGATATGCAAAAGATGCTGCTGTAAGACTTTCTACACAGGGCATAGTTCAGGGTTGCTTTAGTATCTTTCTCAGTAACAGCATTTATTCTTCAGAAGGCAGAGCTGGTGGTAGCTTTACTCATTTTGGAGATACTGGAACTGTAGACTTGCCAGAAAAAAACATCAGCCAGAAAGGTTTTTCTGGCTGTGATTCCATGTTGGGGGCTTTCATGTTTTCATACCTGGTCACTATAGGAGGAAATAAATTGGCCAGCACTCTCAGGACTGTCACAGATCTCTCTTATCCCACCCTTGGGGGTTACTGCATTTGGATACTTCCTTGTTTCGGTGGTAGCAATGGCTAGCACCTGGCTTGTCTTTCTTGATTATTATTAGGAATTATGGCTGAAGATATACTATGTTTTGTACTCTGTGTTTTATTAAACTTGTACCTCTGAGTGAAGAAGGAAGCAAGAAGCCTGGTGATAGTTTTGATCTCTTTCAGTTATATAATCTTCCACTGAATTTGATTAATAAGATGCCTCAAAACCTACTGCTTTTTAAAATGTTTGGATGAGGCAAAGAGGAATTGTTTTGTATTAACTTCATTATTTAGCTTGTAGATTCAGTATAGGTGCCCAAATTACCATTAATCAGTATTCTCTGGTTGTAATTCAATGGATGGACCAATTACAGGATAATTCTTTCATTTTTGAAATACATTCTTGGCATTAACTGGTTCAGGGAAATTGGAGTTCTTTAGATAACTTGACTAGATGTCAGAATCATCTAGTCTTTAGGAGCATCTATTGATTGCAGAAAGAAATATGACACAAAAGATGAACACTAATTTCGTCATTTTTTTTTTGTTTTGGTTTGTTTTGTTTTTTTCCAGTGTGGGGAAATGTGACCGGAGAATTTAGTGAGTTTTTTGAAGCAGGCTTTTTGCAGCCGCGAAAGCTGAGAGAGAAGAATTTTTGAAAATTCCAAAGTATGCTCCCATGTTTGTGAATATATTAGAATCTTGCAACTATTTGATAGTAATCTGAGATAGGTATGCGTTGCTCATGTCAGAATATTACATCAGCTTATGTGAATAAAATTGGGAAACTTCCCATTTCCCAAGCAATGGTGGATGGAATTTAATGGGATCAAAGGTTCTTTGGGAGCTTCTGATCAGGTTGATGGGAATTAGATAATACTTAGTCTTCAAATTAAAACCACTTAAAAAGATCACATCAGCATTTATAGTCAGGATGACAAAAGAGGATTTGGAAATATCATATGAGGTTTTGGTATTGCCTAAATTACTGTTGCATAAGATTTGTGATGAGAATGCACTATAGTCTCAGCTACGTTGGAAAAGAATCATTTTTCCAAACAAAAAAGGAAGGCAGATTGTGCTTTCTGAGGTTAGTACTATCTCTATTCTATCCCAGACAAGATTTGTTTGCTTTTCTTATCCTTTTCAATGGTAGTTCTTGGAGGGTAAAAGAAATGGATTGAAAAGAGAAATATTGAAAAGTCAGTACCCCAGGAAACTAAGATGTCCAGAAGAAGTAAAAGTGTTTCTTTGAATTTAGTATCCATCTACAAGACCAGATTTTTCTGCCGCAGATGAACTTGCTGAATCTTTAGAAGTGGAGTTCAGCAGCTCTGATCTGGAGTTGATTCAGTATCTTTGAATCTTATGGGAGTGTGACTGTATTATTTGTTAGCCAGAGAACTTGTACCGCTGGAAAAACATCTGGTGGTCGTTGAATTTCAAAGGGAAATCGCAAGGAGAACTTTCTACTGTGTCTAGTTTCGCCTTTTAGCTCAATGAGAAATAAGTTCTGATTATGTAACATGGGATTGTTTCTAGATTAACCTATCTTCATTTTCCTCATTCTTGGAATTTGGGGTTTGTTTTTTTAGTTTTGCTATGCCACTTTAATTGTTTGCTATATGTTATCACAGACACATTTCTATATGGAATAAATAATGATGATGGTAATAACTAGTACTTATATGGTGATTTTTTTTTCCCAGTGTATCTGAGGTACAACTTAAACATAGGTCATCATTATTCCAGGTTGAGCACTTTATACCCCATGACCACTGAGCTGCTTTAATGAAGAAATTTGGTTTTTAATTTGCACCAAATTGAGATCATATCTTTTAATCTAATTTATGTAAGTCCTGTGCCTAGGTAGTGTAGTTAGACCCTTCTTTTAGCTCCCATTTCCTTTTTGACTTGGTCAGAAATGACTATCACATATTACCTTGCTCATTATAAAATTATGGTTCTGAGGAGCCCTGTGTCCTGCTGCATGCCATGAATTTTTATGAGATTTTAATGCAGATGTAATTTTTGTTTGGGACTGCAGATAGGGAAGGAGATTCCTTTTCTTACTAGTTCATTTAATCATTCTGTTTCCAACCTGCATTTTATTGCACTGTGTGAAGTACCTTTTAGCAACACATGGGGAAGTAAAGTATTTATTCTTTTTTTTTTAAGCAGTATTTTATTTTTCCAAATATATGCAAAGAAAGTTTTAAAAATAGATATCTTTGCAAAATCTTGTGTTTCAGATTTTTCTCCCTCCCTCCTCTACCACCCTTCTCCCCAATTCAGTAAGCAATCTGATATAGGTTAAACATGTGCTATTGGAAGTAAAGTATTACTCCAGCCTCAGGCACTCACTTGAGCTGTATGAATCTGGACAAGTGACCTAACTTCACTCAGCCTTAATTTCCTTATCTGTAAAATGGGAATAATAATAATAATAATACCAACTTTGCATGGCTGTTTTGAAGATTAAATGAGATCATAATTGTAAAGTACTTTGCAATTTTTAAAGCTCTGTACAAATACTAGGTCCTGTAATTTATAACACTGGATTCTAAGGTCCTTTGTCATGCCAACTAATCTTTACTTTGCCATTTTACTCATCACTTCTTTTCAGTTCAGTTCAGCAGATATTTGTTAACAACCAATTGTGTGTAGAACACTATTGGGGGGGGGGAGATATTTATTCTACATGCTGGGATATGTAGTGATTTAGGAAAGAACCAGATACTTAGGACCATAGTTCTGACCCTTATCTGTATTCTCAATTATGCCATATCTTAAGATTTCCCAACTCCCCAAAGTTTGTGTTCAAAAAAGCCTCTGCTCACAAGTAGTTTAGAGGTTAAGCCCACAGTGATCCGTAAAGCTGGATGAGAAAGGAGCCAATGCAGTTCCTGGAGTTCCTTTTAATTGAAAAGAATTTTATAGTTTCCCACTAACATGCTTGGAAGGTGCTGTATAACAATTAGGGTTTTTCTCTGCTTTGGTTTGCCTTGGAAACTACATCCATTATTGTGTAATATTGGCCATAACTACTGTCTTTTTAAAGCTGGACAGTTCTTCAGCAGCCATCTAGTCCATGCCTGTTGGTTGAATTGTGGAAGATGCAGTCCAGAGAAGCTAAATTACTTTCCTGGGGTCAAATGAGTAGGAAATGCAAAGTTTTGAAATAGTTTTTTGTTTCCAAGCCAAGTGTTCTTTGTAACAAGTCTTATATTCTCATCTTATGTGAATGAAGCTATCCTTTAGAATAACTTCAAGGTTAAGAATTCTTTTTTTCTTAAAGATATTGATATAGTAATCATTGTTCTTCACAGTTACTTGCTTCCAACTTTTCATGATTTGGACTTCTTCAAAATGAAGCTATTATTAATATTACACATACACACATTAATAGGCTAATGCCATTTTTCTACCAAGCAAAATTTCAGATTGTGGAATAAAAATATTTTATTTTGGGGCAGCTAGATGGTACAGTGAATAGAGTGCCAGCCCTGAATTCAGAAGGATCTGAATTCAAATTTGGACTCAGATACTTAATACTTCCTAGCTGTGTGACCCTGGGCAAGTCACTTAACCCCAATTGCCTCAGGGGAAAATTTATTTCTTCTGGTAATAGGGAGCTATTGTAAAAGTGGTTATGAAAAGTAGGAGGTCTGTCAATGCATTTGGGAGTTGAAGATCAACTAAAGTGTGGCATTTTAAATTTTGAAATTTCTCAACAATCTCTGATGACAAATACTGACTGTGTTCTCAAATTAAGGAATTAAGGCAGATTAGAAGTTAAGCATCTAACTTGAAGTTATTGATAACAGAAATCAAGACCTTTTTGCCACATGATTTAAAAAACCCAAACTTCATCTATCTTCTCCATTTACTTTGGAATAAATGAAACAGTTGTCCTTACAGAGTAACTGAGGAAATGGCCCTGTAAAGAATTGTTGTGCCTTAGTACCTTGATTATTTCCTCTGAGACCCAAAGGCAAGGCTCTTGAAAGTAAACTTTTTTTTTTTTTTTTAAGGGAACATGGTAGTTTTCAGAGCCAAGATTTCTTCTTCAAAATTTTGAGCCTTTTATAATGTCACAGTTGAATTAGGTTTCCAATTGTCTCTCATATAAACCACAAGAAGTTCTTGGGATAAGATAGTAAAGTTATTTGGTTAGCAGATTTTGCTTACTTTTGAGTTCCTTGGTTTTCTCCTATAATTATTGTATGATTTAGAGAAAAGGGAAATGTCTTTGCTTCTTTTATTTTTTTTTTTTTCCTTCTGTATTATGTTTGGTAGGATGTTGTGTACATCCTTCAACATTCAGGAAATTTTCAGTGTAAACAGTCTTTGAGGACAAAAAGAAAAGGCTGGAATTGAAGAGTTGTGTTGGGGTTTATGTTAAAAATAAGAATATCATTGAGAAAACATTTATCTGTTTGTCCTTATACAATCACAATGAAGTCTGATCATTTAGACCATCTCACTTTCAGAGAAAGTTTAAATGATGGTTTTCAGTCCACAGATTGAGTATTTCTGAGTATTTGAAGTCTCTTGCAGACTTATTTGATGCCAGGATACTTTGTGCTAGACTAAAAATAGAGAATATAAAGTTTTTAAAAGAATCTAAAACTTTTTATTCCACTGAAGTGGGCTTCTTTGTGTCAGTGTAGTTTGTATCAGCCTTCAAGCAAGTTTATTATTATTATTATTATTACTGTTATTATTATTATTATTATTGTAAGTACCCAAAAGATCTCATTCTACCACTATTTAAAATATGGATCTGTAACACTGATCCTAAGACTGGCTTTTTTTTTTTTCCCTTTTATTTTATTTATTTATTTATTTATTTACTACTTTTTATTTGCAAAACGTATGTATGGGTAATTCCTAAACATTAACCCTTACAAAGCTTTCTGTTACAAATTTTTCCCCCCTACTCCCCACCCCTCCCCTAGATGGCAGGATATCCACTACATGATAATTATGTTAGAATACTTAAATTGAATATAGGTATAGTTATTGCCACACATCATTTTTTTTGTTAAGGAGAAATCGTATCTATAAGAACGAATAATCCGATAAAGCAAATACAATGCAAGCAAACATCAATAGAGAACATGGAAATGTTATGTTGTGGTCCACATTTCACATCCCTCTCTCTGGGTGTATATGGCCTTCTTTACTGAACAATTGTAATTGGTTTGAAGCATTTCATTGTTGGAAGAGAGTCATGTCCCTTAGAACTGATCCTCATATAGTACTGTTGTTGCCGTGTAAAACGATCTCCTGGTTCTGCTCATCTCACTCAGCATCAGTTCATGCAAGTCTCTCCAGGCCTCTCTGTAATCGTCCTGCTGGTCGTTTCTTACAGAGCAATAATATTCCATAACATTCATATACCATAATTTATTCAGCCACTCTCCAATTGATGGGCATCCCTTCAGTTTCCAGTTTCTAGCCACCACAAAAAGGGCTGCCACAAGCATTCTTGCACAGGTGGGTCCCTTTCCCTCCTCTAAGATCTCTTTGGGATATAGGCCCAGTAGAAACACTGCTGGGTCAAAGGGTATGCACAGTTTGACAACTTTTTGAGCATAGCTCCAAATTGCTCTCCAGAATGGTTGGATCCGTTCACAGCTCCACCAACAATGTATCAGTGTCCCAGTCTTCCCACATCCCCTCCAACATTCATCGTTATCTTTTCCTGTCATTTTAGCCAATCTGACAGATGTGTAGTGGTACCTCAGAGTTCTAAGACTGGCTTTTTAAGTAAGATTCCATTGTATTTATATTAGAAGCAGCTAGGTGGCGCAGGGGATAGAACACTAGACCTAGAATCATCAATACCTGAACTCATGTTTAGCCTTAGACACTTAGAAGCTGTGTGATCCTTAGTAGTAAGTCAATTAATGTGTTTGCCTCAGTTTCCTCATCTGTAAGATGGGGATAATAACACCACCCATGTCACAGAATTATTATTGAGAATCAAATGAGATAATATTTATAAAGCACTTTACAATCTTTTAAGTGCTAAAGAAATACTATATCATATTCTAGAGATTCTTTTATCTGAGGGAATAGCCAGCTGGTTAAAATTCATTTCAACAACAAATTCCAACAAATATTTTTAAGTGCTACTGTGTGCAGAAGACAATTCTTGTTTTTATGATGTCTAATGTAATATATAAACAAATAACTTTATCCATACTTTGAAGGATCTAGGAACTCACCATTAGAGGTACTATTTTTAATAGCATAGATGGCAGAGCCATTATTAGCATTTTGGGGAGCCTATGGCAAGTAGAGCTAAATGTGACCTTTTATCAGCTGTGAGAGAAATGGCAAGTAGAGCTAAATGTGACCTTTAATCAGCTGTGAGAGAAGAGACCCCAGGATATTGAAGCCATTGCTGGAAAGGTTGCTAGGGGAAGAACTCAATTTGGTATATGAAGACAGAGAATACTTACTGTCAGTTCACATCTTCATTTAACTGATTATTTTTCCTAACAAGTTTCTGTGCTACAAAGGAATCAAAGTACCATCAAAATGCAAATGTGTAACAAAATTTAAAACTGTGGAAGCTTTAAAAAATATCCTTTTTTTTTTTTTTTTTTTTTTTTTGGTATTCTCTCTGAAGCAGAACTCCATGATTTGTAGAACAGGGCCTGTCTACATTTTCTCATCTTTGTGATTCTTCTATACATTTTTAATAAAATATTTACAGAATCTCTGTTTAACATCCTGGAATTCTTTATCTAATTCTTTTAGTATTTTATAGATAGCAGTCTATCATAGAGGCTGTCCAAAGTCCTTTTCACAATAATTGTGATGAACTCTTTCAAGTGCCCAGTGCTCGGGCCAACATTTGCAGTACATTAAAACTGATTCCTACACACCATATGTGTTTCTGATGCCTTTTGGGTTACTTGGTATTTTCTTCTGAAATTGTTTTATGATCTAGATATACAGCATCACTGTTAGTGAGTCTAAGCATTAAAAAAGATGGGATTGAATGGAGAGATTGTCAAACATAAATAATATACTAAATATTGTAAGAAAGCCACAAGCAAATTATGTCAAATCCTATGAATGGGGAAGTCCTTACTAACTTGAGTAGGGCAGAAGGAGGCATCCCAGAGGAGGTAACATTTGAGTTGATATTTCACTTAGACTAAAAATAACAACAACAATAATAATGCCTAGCATTTATATAATTCTTTAAATTTTGCAAAGTACTTGACATATGTTAAATCATTTGATCCTCACAACAATCCTAGAAGAAGTAGGTGCTTTTATTCCCATTTTATAGATAAGGAAACTGAAGCAAACAATTATATGACTTGCAGACAGGTTAAGTCATGAAGCTAGTAAGCCTCTGAAACAGTATTTGGAACTTGGATCTTCCCAACTCTAAGTCTAGCATTCAGTGTTCTGAACTACTTAGTTGCCTTGATGAATATGAATTCAATAGGAAAGGAACTTTTATCTATTAAGACAGGGGATTCTACATGCAGGTAACAGTGAATGGAGACACAGAGATGGGGTGATATGTTGTATATATGGGGGATAAAGAGTAGTCTTGTTTGGCTGGCATATAGAGTATGGAGAACCTACTATAATAGTAAGTTTGGGGGGAGGATGTCAGGTTGTAGAGTGTCTGAAATGTCAAGCAGGCAAGTTTTCAATTTTACACAGCAGTAGGGAGTCATTGGAAGATTTTGAGTAGATGAATGAATGACATGAAGAGTCATACATAAGCAGTATATCTGATGGTATCAATGTGCAGGATTATCTGTTAATAGACTTATAATATTTGAGGTTGATGTTAGTGAGGGCACATATTTGGATGATTGGTGTCCTTGCTTGAAGAGGACCAGGATGCCATACTAATGTTGTGGTGATGGGGAGAGAGAGAGTGAAGGAATGTAAGAAACACTGTACAAGATACATTCAACAAGATTTGGTAACCAGTTGGATGTAAGGGGGAGGGAAGAGTCAAAAATTACACCAAGGTTTTAAACATGGAGATTGTGTGAATGATTGTGTAATTTATAGAAATAGAGGAAAAGAACAGATTTGGAGGAAGTTAAACTAGTTTTTAAACATATTTATGTGTACTAGTAATTATTGGGTTCTTATTTTGTTCAATAGACATGTTTTCATGTAGTCCTTGGCATTGTTTGTCAGCATTGCTGGTCAAAGATACACTGGTTTTATTCCTAAGGGTCTTAATTAGCCATCTTTAAAGTGTGATTTAAGAAGGGGAAAACAAAACAAAACAAAACACCTTAAGTGTTCCAGGTTTAAAACTAGCCCATGAGTTGTCTTTAGTAAATCTGAATTGTCACTTCAGAAAATATATATTGGGTGAGAAGTTACAAACAACACTTCAGTCCTCAGGAATCTATTCTTATCCTGACCTAAATAAACCCCGGGTAGATCTAATTTCCAAAATGAAGTTCTATCTACCTGTTTATCTTTTCCAGGGGCTTTAAATAAAAAGGGATTATTATTATTATTATTATTTTAAATAAAGCTTCAGAGTATGTATGGAATGAATGCCTTTGGTGTGGCTCAGACTATTTTGAATTATCTCCATGTTTGGTTCTGGTTTGATTGTTTTCTTAGACATTAGATTTTAAAACTTTTAAAACCAGGATATGAATCTGTGAATGTTCCAGTGGTTGACACATGATGGTCTTGATTTATATAGGATATTTTACCTGCAAGGATCTAAATAAAGGTAAACTTATTCCCAGGTATAGGAAGCTTTATTCTTCTTTTAATACTATCAAAAAATGGGATTTTTAATATTAGATAAACAATTGTGAGGCACAATTTGGGTAGAATTTCTTAGAAAAAACTAGATTTTTATGAAAGGCAATATGGCATGGTAGAGTGCTGAACATAAAATCAGGAGAGACTTTTGGCTTGACTCTACCTACCATCATATTTCCTTGGACCTCCTAGAACTTACAGATTCAAGGTTCACACCTTTATAAAATAGAGAAGAATTAAAGTGCTTATCTGAGTGGAGTGATCTGGAGTTGCAGTTTGGAGGAGGTGGGATTTGAAGATTTTTTATAAGGAGAAAGAAAGAAGGTATTTCTGATTGGGGGGACCAACAAGAGCAGAGGCATAGAGGTGGGACTAAGTTTGATGTTTATTTGATGGAGATGTGGGATATAAGGTTCATTAGGTCAGATGGAGGCAGGTTTCAGGGCCCTGATGGTTTTAACAATAGAAAGATCTAAGTTACATAGGATGGATTAAGAGAAGACCTATAAACTTGTTGAAATTTCCTCAAAAGAATGAAATGATGAGCAATTGGGTTGCCTCAGTGGCTTTAGTAACAATAAAAAGTTGAAAGTATTGAATGTTGTTGCTATAGAGTTTGTCTCATAGTTAATTTGTAGGCTAATTTAGAGTATTTTTTCTCCACTAATGTTTATTGATTGTTTTTATGGCTCTAGCTTTTGCTAGCATTGAAAATATGCTCCATATTAAGACTCAACAATTAAAGATCGTTTATTGTTCTTGGTTAGGCCATGACAGTGTATGAAGTATGCTGGTCTAAATTAATTTACAGATTTAGTGCTCTATCATTTGAACTATCAAGGAGTTTATTTGTATAACTAAACAAAATTTTAAAAAATAATTTAAAGGAACAAGTAGCGTAGAATTTCAAGGAAAATAATGAAAAGTAGAAATGAAAAGGGGATCTAGCAGTACTTGATCTTAAAGTGCATTGTAAAATAATGCAAATAAAATATAGAAAAGTAGGCAGGTTGATTGGATTCAATAAGCAAGACCCTGAAACAATTAAAATACATTAGTCCATTTCCTTATTAATACCAGTATGCAAATAATAGGAAATAACTATTTTACAGGCATTACCAGTAAAAACAGTAATTGGACTTACACTAGTGTATTAATATCATGTATTTTGAGAATAATCTATGTAAAAGTCACATAATTTTAAAAAATTAGAAGAGAATGAAAGACTATAACTTTCTGTGATCTGATTAGATGAAGTTAGAAAGGAATGGAAGTGATCATGAAATATAAAATACACAAATAAATGATAAAGCTTTTGCACAGACAAAATCAATATGTCTAGGATGAGACATATATGTCAATGGCAAAAAGCCTCCACAGCAAGAATCTCTAATAAAGTTCTGATCTCTGAGAACAAAGAGAATTGATAGAATCATATAAGAACAAGAGATTTCCTTTCAGTAGATAAGCAGTCAAAAGAATCGAGCAGGAATTTTCTTTTTTTTTTTTTTTCCTTTTTTTTGCTTTTTGCTGAGGCAATTGGGGTTAAGTGACTTGCCCAAGGTCACACAGCTAGGAAATGTTAAGTGTTTGAGACCAGATTTGAACTCAGGTCTTCCTGACTTCAGGGCTGGTGCTCTATCCACTGCGCCATCTAGCTGCCCCTGGGAATTTTCAAAAGAAGAAAAGCAAACAATACTTAATTGAAAGCATGTTCTAAGTCACAAAGGATAATAATAAGAAATGATAATATTAATAATTAGAAAAATATAAATTAAAATTTGAAGGTTCATCTAACCATCAGTTTGGCAAATATGTTAAAACACTTAAAATGAAAGGACTTTGGGAAGACAGGCAGAAATCGTTGTTGGTGGGACTATAAGTTGGTTCAGTCATTTTGTAAACAGTTTGACATTATGCTAGAAAAGTCATTGAGATGTAGTTACCCTATGACCCAGAGATAATCATGCTGTGCATATAACCTAAGAATGTCAGAGAAAAGGAAAGGTTCCATATATAAAAATATTTACAGCAGCAAATGGGTTGCAGATTTATGTCTGTTGGCCATTTGTTTTGGTGAAACAAATATTAGTATGTGAATGTCATGGAATATTATTGTGTCATCAAAAAGAATATGAAGAATTTTTTAAAATTTAGGAATACTTATGAACTGATGCAAAATGAAAAGGCAGAACCAGGACTTTTTACACAATATTGAGAAAACCATAAAAGCAAACAGCCTTGAAAAATACCTATCAGAGCTCTTACCACCACATCGTAGTACCTTTCAAAAGTTTTTCATAAAAGGAAATTTCTGTATCACTAAAAATAACATAAAAATGCAAATTAAAACAATTCTTAAGTTTCACTTCACATTTACCAAATTGACAAAAATAGTATTAGATGGAAGCATTGAATGTTGAAGGAGTGTGGGGAGAAGATATCTACACTGATTCAGTTTAGTCAGAGCTGTGAATTGGTGCAGATAATCTGAAACACACTTTGAAATTATATGATGAAAGTTATAAATCTTGATACTTTCTGCCCGTGTTTCTACTCTTAGGCATATTCCTAAAGGAGATCAGCTAAAAAAGAAATATATTAAAATATTTATAGCAGCCTTTTTTATGGTAGAAAAAAACTGGAAACTTAGTGAATGCCAATTAACTTGAAGAGTGGTTAAACATACTGTGGCTTGTAATTATAGCTAAACTTATGGTATACATGGAATGTACTGAAAAATATTATTGTATTGTAGAAATGGTGACTAAGGAATTCAAAGAACAGGAAGACATGAATTGATGCTGAACAAAGAAAAACAGAGTCAAGAGAATAGGATGCAAAATAACTAAAATATTATAGATTAAGGTAATACTAAAAGGCAGCCGAACTCAGCTTAATTGCAGTGAACTTTTGCTTCCAGAAAACAGCTGAGACAAACATTCCCTGGTAGAGAAGTAGAGCTATAATTTTGGGAAATAAGTGATGCTTTGGGGGGGTGGGGGAAGTTAGTCAAAAAGAAAAAAAAATATTCCAGCAAATAGTCAGAATTCTCAGTTCTAGACTTGGAAGCAGGGGCGGGGCCTGGATTTTTCCCCATTTCTTTCTTATTTTATGCTTAGATGATTTGGGGTTCTTTTAATTCATACCCTGGTTACATCTTTGTCTTGATTTACAAAATATCAAAAATTGCCAGGGGCCTAGAATCCAAATCACTCGATCTTTTTCTAAGTGAATGGGATACATTTGCATTCCATTCTTTATTTTCTTTAAACCTTTGAAAAATATGGAATTTTTGTTTCTAACCACACATACAAACTTACAACTATATGACTGAACAGAAGAAACTAAAACAAAGCAATAGCAAATGCCTTCCCTCCCCCTAAGAAAATCGCAAACATTTAAACAAGACAACCCTCAAAAGTAACTAGAATAATTAAGACTGTTTTGATTTTCATATAACTTTAAGCCTGGAATCTAGTATGACTGTATTTGTAAAGTTGCTGCTGACTGTGCCTTTACTAACTTAGTGATTGACATAAAAATCCATGGAGAAGGCATAGCAATTACTCTCTCCCTCCACAGGGTTTGTAAACTCTTTTAAAAATAATTTTGATAACCATTTCCTATAATTGATTTGCTTTTTAATTCTATGCATTTCATTCATTGCACTTAAAAACGTTTTTCTGAGAAGGAATTAATTCATAGATTTCACTGGAATGCAAAAGGGTCCATGATGGTGCGCCCCCCCCCAAAAAAAAGGAAGATTAAAAAGTTCTTTACCTAGAGATATGGAATAAGCTACAGAGATGAGTTTTCTTTCTTATGTCTGATAGCCAGCCTCAGCTGGAACTCTACAGGATAGAAAGCATTGGAGCCTTGGATATTTGCCTGGGAACATATTTCCTTTTCAAAACAAAAATCTGACTGAGACCCCCTGGCATGACATACCAAAATTCTAAGAAATATTTCACTTGTCTCTGAGAGCCTGACAAGTCCTGGCAGCTTATTGGATCCTGACCAGCCAAGTTCTTATGCTTCCAAATAATTTGCAATCTGTTTTTTTGATATTTGAGTTAGAAGTTTTTAGTTAGACTTAGAGTTAGAATTTCTGTATTTACTGAACGTGAATCTTGCCTGTTAATAATAGTTTCCAAATTCCAGTTCGGGTCTTCCTTTTTTTTTTTTTTTTTTTGGCACGGCAGTTGAGGTTAAGTGAATTGCGCAGTGTCATATAACTAGCAAGTGTTAAGTGTACAAGGTTGGATTTGAACTCTTATCCCCCAGGGCTGGAACCCTATCCACTTCACCATCTAGGTGCCCCTTTTGTTATACTTTCTGGCACGCATAGGCATAGTGGATAGAAGACTGAGCCTGCAGTCAGGAATATGAGTTCAAACAGCTAATGTTTACATAGCACTTACTATGTACAAGGCATTGTCCAAGCACTTTACTATTGTTACCTCATTTGATTCTCATTAGGGGCCTGGGAGGTAGGTGTCATCTTTTTCTTTGTTAATTCTATTTTCATTTTGTTAGATTTTTTTTTTTTTTTGCTTTTTGCTGAGGCAATTGGGGTTAAGTGACTTGCCCAGGGTCACACAGCTAGGGAATGTTAAGTGTCTGAGACCAGATTTGAACTCAGGTCCTCCTGACTTCAGGGCTGGTGCTCTAACCACTGCGCCACCTAGCTGCCCTGATTTTGTTAGATTTAACAGTCTATGGCTGTGGAGTGGAACCCCAAAGTTACAATTAAATTTTTCTAATTATTAGTGATTTGGAGCAATTTTTTAAATAGGTAAAAGATTTTCCCTTGAAAATTGCCTGTTAAATTGCATAGCTGTTTCTCATTTGGGAAATATCGTTTATTATAGATTTGAATCAGTTCCTTATGTATCTTGGAAATGAGATGTTTATTGGAAAAACAAAGCTTCCCTCCCTCCCCCCAGTTAGCTATTTCTCTTCTGATCTTAGTGTATTAAATTTATTTATGTGAAAACTAATTTTATGTACATTTTATCTGCTGTGACCCCCTCTGCCCCTTTTCTTCACTTCTTGAAAAGTTGTCTTAAAAATCCTTCAGCATCCCCAACCTTTTTATCAGTTTAACATATTTTCTCTGCAGAGTTGGCCTAGTTGAGCTGCCTTTCCTTTCTTTTTTTCCCTTTAGTCCCATTTCTTCTTAATTATCAAATTTATAAGAAATTGGTTTTACCCCATCACAATAGAGTAATCCCATTATCACTGATGAAGAAAATGCATTGGTGTAGAATGTGGGCATGTTCCCTCAGTTTCCTTTTTTGTTATCTATTCATTGCCTTTTTCAATGATTTGTTATAATTGGCTCTCAGCTCACATTCTTTTTTCCATCCATTCTAGTGAAGTGATGCTGCTCATAATCTATCATTCTACTTTGTGTAATATATTGGAAATTATATTCTAACCAGCCTATTTGTCAAGGAGATTGAATGTTTTCTGGGTGAGGTGGTTTCTGGGCTATTTTTAATCTCATTGAGGAGATTAATAGCTATTTATTAGTTAAATTTACATAAGAACTGGTAACAGACTGTATTTATATCTGTGGCTTTTCCTTGACCTATTTTTCATTTTTTTTAATGTTACTAGATTATTTGAACAGATCATATATGTTACACTGGCAATTCCTTTTGTGAATGAGTTGTACTAGGTCACTGTTGAGGTCTCTTCCAATTCTCAGTTTCTGTGATTTTGTGATAGGGAAAAGTGTCCCACAAACAATTTTTAAGAAATTGGTACTCAGGAAAGGTGGCAGGGCATATTGCTTTCCCATTATATCCTCTCATTCTTATGTCATTTCTTTTTTCTGACATAGGCCTTTTCAAGAGCTATAATTAGTTTATATGCCTGTTTTTTACCCCTGTCTTTTTCCAACAATTTGCCAAAGCATCTATTTCTGGTCTTTCAAATTAGGAACCAGTTTTGTTTTTTGTTTTTTTCCGGTTCCAGAAATTACTTCTGCAAACCTTAATCACCCTTTCAATAATATTTTTTTAATTGTGTGTTTTAGCACAAAAATTAGTTCTAGCAGTTCTCCCCCTTCAGTCCCTCTCTCCAATATAATTTTACCATCTCTCTTCTCTTCACACTTCATGGGACACTTAGTACCCACCATCTACTTGAGGTTCCATTTTGAATTATGGATGTATTAAATCTCTTTATATAGATTGTCAGTTCTGTTGACAGTATTGATCTTTTTTTATATGTCTCTGTTGGATTCTGGGGAAGACATATTGCTCTGTATAAATTAGGTATTTAAAAAATATTTATTGAATGAATGTTTCCTTGATTTGAAGGCAAATGTAGCCTCCTGATTAGTTATAGGAAAAACACCTTGGAAATTAGCCAGTGCAGTTTTGTAGATGAGGAAGATGGTGCTGGCCAGTGCCTTGACCATGGTATCAAAGCAGGAATAGGATGGTGTTAGAAGCTGTTCTTCCCACTACATTATTAAAAAAAAAAAATACTAAACATGTCCATGTTCCACAAGAATATTGTGGATAGATTTGGGAAATTATACAGTCACCATGAATTTATAAAGAAAAGCAAGGAAACTAGATGTGAACTTGCTACTTTCTGTTATACGCCCAACTTTCATTAGCAGGGTATTCTCTAATATATTCTTATAGAATCTTAGAGTGAGAAGGGACCTTAGAAACAATTTTCTCCATTTCCCTCATTTTACAGAAAATGAAATTCAAGCCTTTAGAGGTTTCATGACTTGGTTAGGATCAATAAAATAGTGTTTCAATCAGTAGAGCAAGGATTTGAACACTGGGCTTTTGTAACTCTTTCTACTTTATTTTGATATATCCACATTTCTCATGACACATCAGTTCCTAAATGACATGGGCAAGAGATTGCTCTATCCATTGTACCACCTATCTGTAAAACAGCCGCATTTTCATCTGGTCATTGTATTCCTTTGTTTTTATTCACATCATTTCAATCTGTTGTTACATACTACTCTTTATATTTTCCTGATACACTATTTAGATATGCTAATATATGGGTTCATAATACCCACAAAGGCATTTAGGTGGCACAGTGAATAGAGCACTGGACCTAAAGTCAGGAAGACTCATTTTCCTGAGTTCAAATCTGACATTAGACACTTCCTTGCTATTTGGACCTGGTTAAGTCACTTACCCCTGTTTGCCGCAGAAGGAAATAGTAAACCACTCCAGTCTTTTTGCCAAGAAAACCTGAAATAGGTTCACAGATTTGGACACAACTGAAATGGCTAAATAACAATAGTACCCATGAGATACACTAGTGTTAAGATACTCTTAGAAATCTCTATAAGACCAGTTTTTATGTCATTTTCCCCTCTTCTGTAGTGCTATCAATGAAAAGCTTCCTCAAGAGATTGCTTGAAAATGTTTGGTTGAGAAGAGGTGAAAATTTCCCAACTTTTGTCATACTTGATATTATAGAGATTTGTTTTTTGAGCTGTTAGTTCTAGAGACTTAAATTATTTATTAGTAATTTTTTCCTCACACAAAATGCTCAAAAGAATAGGAGATTATGTACAGGCTGGATTGGACTAGATGATCTCTGCAGTTGTTTCCAACTTTTCTTTGATTTTGAGAGTAGATTGAATTGCATTTGGGAAATTGTATAGCAAATTAAAAAGCCACAAGCTATACCCCCTCATAAAAGCTTATCTTTTCAATTAATGTTATTAATATTAATTATAAGAATGGAAATTGTACATGATTCAGTGCTATGAATCATGTTGGGCATAAGTAGGCTATAGCATGTTGACAGTAATGACCTGTATATAAAGTGATAGCATTATCAAGGGCATGTGTGATCAAAAAAGGTCTCTGCTCATGTATTAAGAACAAGGAATGAATGTTGTCTCATCCTCATCAAATATTGAAATACCTAGAAAATGATCTTTATGGAGGAATTATTTGAAGGGCATGGAAAGGAATAGCATAAGATGAGAAGGTATAAATGGGTTTCTTTCTGTAATGCTTAAGGAGTATCCACAGATCTATGGAAGTATTTCAATATTAAAGTACCTGAAGAGAGGAGAAATCTGATCTGGACCTAGAATCCATTCAAAAAGGAGAGTGTACATAAATTCTGTGAACACTGGCCTTTTGAAAAGATATCTTCACTATAGATTAAATAACATTGAAAAATGATTTTTCCTTGCTTTGATATTTTCTGTCCATTAAGAAAAAAACCATTTTAGTCTTCCTTTCACTCTCTGCAGTCATAAGATAGAAGAAAGAGTGCTGGAGGAATCATTGAGAATAATGGTTCCCATTCTGGAGAGCAATTTGGAACTGTGCTCAAAAAGGTATCAAACTGTGCATACCATTTGACCCAGCAGTGTTTCTACTGGGCCTATATCCCAAAGAGATTTTAAAGGAGGGAAAGGGACCCACATGTGCAAAAATGTTTGTGGCGGCCCTTTTTATAGTGGCAAGAAACTGGAAATTGAAAGGATGCCCATCAATTGGAGAATGGCTGAATAAGTTATGGTATATGAATATCATGGAATATTATTATTCTGTAAGAAATGACCAGCAGGACGATTTCAGAGAGGCCTGGAGAGACTTGCATGAACTGATGCTGAGTGAAATCAGCAGAACCAGGAGATCATTATACACAGCAACAAGACTATATAATGATCAATTCTGATGGACATGATTCTCTTCAACAATGATGTGATTCAAACCAGTTCCTATTGTTCAGCGATGAAGATAGCCCTATACATCCAGAGAGAGGCCTGAGGGAACTGAGTGTGGACCACAACATAGCATTTTAACGCTTTCTGTGAATATTTCCATGCATTTTGTTTTCCTTCTTAGGTTGTTTTTTTTCTTCTCTCTTTTTAGATCTGATGTTTCTTGTGCAGTAGGATAACTGTGTATATATATATACATATATTGGATTTGTCATATAATTTATCATATTTAGCATGTATTAGATTACCTGTCATCTAGGGGTGGGGGCTGGGGGGAAGGAGGGGAAAAGCTTGGAACAAAAAAAAAAAAGTTTTTGCAAAGGTCAGTGTAGAAAAATCACTCATATGTTTTGTAAATAAAAAGCTTTTAATAAAAAAAATGAAAGTTTTAAAAAAAGAGAGAGAATAATGGTTCCATATACCTATAGATTGACTAGAAAGTGACTTTGTATATTTGTCAATGAAATCTTGCACATAGTGGCATTAGTGCCATACTTTCCTCCTTTATATTGCCTCATCTGTACATCTTGACAGAAGAAATAGTTCTGTTTTTCCTGGAATTTTGTAAGGAAGAAAGTGACATGTTGTACAAGACTCAGTAACATTGCTGTGGTTTGTTGTTGGCAATTATGAGTCTGGTTTAGTAGACAGTATTTGTCATCAGAGAGATCTTTGCCATCTAGCATCAGACATATTTAATTCTAAGGGAGTGGTGGTATAGAAACATAATACTTATAAAAGTTCTTTAAGATTCTTGGTGAAGAAGTAATGTATGAATATTTCAGTAGATCTTTGATCACTCTTCATTGTGGATACTTTCTCAAAGAGTATTATTTTTTATTGTTTTTTTTTAAATATGTTAAAATATATGTTAAATCCAATATATGTATATATATTTATACAATTTTCTTGCTGCACAAGAAAAATCAGATCAAAAAGAAAAGAAAATGAGAGCAAAAAAATGCAAACAAACAACAAAATGAGTGAAAATGCTATGTTGTGATTCACCCTCAGTCCCCATAGTCACCTCTCTTTGGGTGTAGATGGCTCATTTCATCACAAGATCATTGGAACTGGTCTCAATCATCTCATTGTTGAAAAGAGTCATGTCCATCGGAATCAATCATCATATAATTTTGTTGTTGCTGTGTACAATGATCTCCTGGTTCTGCTCATTTCACTTAGCATAAGTTCATGTAAGTCTCTCCAGGCCTCTCTAAAATTATCTTGCTGATTGTTTCTTATAGAACAATAATATTCACATACTACAACTTATTCAGCCATTCTCCAACTGATGGGTATCCACTGAGTTTCCAGTTTCTTACCACTATTAAAAGGGCTTCTACAAACATTTTTGCACATGTGGGTCTCTTTCCTTCCTTGAGGATCTCTCAAAGAGTATTATTTGTAATTGTTAGTCATGCTCTTTTGTGAACTTTACATTGAGAATGTATATCACACATTACAAGCCTTCTGGGTATATATTCTGTGAGTGTCAGTGCAGAATATGAACTATTCATCTGTTCATGTATTTAGTTCATTTTTTGGTGGTCATCTGTTAGATTATTATTCAGTTGTATCCAGTTCTTTGGGATTCTGTCATCATAGCACACCAATATTGTCCAAGAGGTTTTCTTAATAAAGATATTGGAATAATCCTTCTCCCATAGATAAAGCCAAACACAGGTTAAGTGTCTTGCTTGGGGTCACATTGTTAGTAGATCGCTGAGGCCAGGTCTTCCTAAAGCCAGACCCACTGAATACTTAGCTGCCTCCTCCTAGATTATGTTTTTTAAATCAGTTTCAATTCAACAAGCATTCAGTAAATTCCACTATCTGCTGGGCCCTGTGTTGTAAGTACTGGTGATACACAAATTAAAAAAATCCCTGTTATAGCTAAGGAAACAACATATATGTAGGTAAATTAAATGCCAAATGCATATAGAATAAATACAATATAAACTCAAGCCGAGGTGGGGGAAAGCAGGAAGAAGAGCACTAATAAGGCAGAAAGGTTACTCCTGTAAGGTGCCTTTTATTTGTCTTCTTGTGCGCCTATTTTTTTTGGTAATACATTATAGTGAACTGGTGCTTTTTTACACATTTTCCAATGCTTTTAAGATTACATGTGATTTTGATTCTTTGGGGCATTGTGGTATTTCATGATTCCCAGTCATATAGTATTATTGGAAGAACAATGTATACTGTTTGTTAAAAAGTTAGCTTCTTCGGGAATTATTGAAAACAGTGATTGCTCACATACATCAAAGTCCAGCTCATTGCTCTTCTGCAGTGATTGTCCAATATATGTGTATAATAGGATTAAGCCAAACAGTTGCTCATCCAAATGCAGCTCAGAGTTTGAGCAATACGATTTCTTCATCTCTTTGATCTTTGCTATGCAAAATGCTAAGATTTTTTTGAGTGGTCATTTAGAATCTCAGAGATTGTCTCATTCTGACCTTGGTATAATCAGTATAATGTTATCAGCCAGCAGGTGCATGTAGAAGACCTTACTGTCTATAGTGAATCACTCCTTCGTTTGAACCTTAGCAAAGGGAAGTATAAAAATTTTCATTTTGTGCCTCATTCGTTGATCACCTGAAGATTTTTTGAAGTCGTTAAGGATTTAACTTAATTTTATGACTTTAATATATCTTATTGGAGGAAAATCTTTAAAGTGCATTAATACTAAGTGGAAATAATGTCCATTCTTAGAAGCAAGGTCTAAAGAATGACTATTTAGTGCTTCTTTAAGTTGATTTCTTGCTTTTGGAGCACTGTGTAACCTTTGTTGTATACTCAACTGCGCTGATTTGCAAATTTGTTGTAGCTTTCTTTGCTGTATTTTTCCATTAGCTCAAAATAACTCTTTTTAAAGAAAAATAAATAAAAAAGGAATTGCTTAGTAACATTATTCAAAACATCAAGAATAAAAGGGTTTAGGTTTGTTTTTTCCAGATTTATGTCATTTTCTTAGTTTTACAACTGTTTAATTGACTAAGCATATCTACGAGGAGCTAGATATTATGCTTATTTCTAGGGATACAAAGAAACAGTCCTTGCTTTGAAGGAGCTTGGATTGGTGATAAAGGTGATGAAACAGATGTAAAGTTCTGGGGGAGCTAGAGACTCCAAGAGGTGAATGTTAAAGAAAACATTCCAGATGGAGGGGAAATAAAAGCCTGGAGGCAGAGTTGGAATGCTGTATTTGAGGAACATCCGTCAGCCTGCTTGGCTGGAATGCAGTTATACTGGAGTCTGCCTGAAAAAAGAGGTTAGAGTCAAATTATCCTGGGCTTCAAATGCTAAACACAGAAGCCCAGAGGCAGTAGGAAGCCTTGGAAGCTTCTTGAGCAGGAGAGTGACTTAGATATGTGCTTTTAAGAACTGTTCAGCCCAGATGCTTAGACAGGGAACTGTGAGCCATAATTTTCAGAAGAAATAGTTGAGTGTAGATCCATTTTATTCAGTTTTTTGAAAGATTATTAAGTGAAGGATTCTAATCAGCTGTCCTCCATGTATATATTAAGTAAATGGATCGAAGGAGGGAGTTAGGCCCTTTATACTGCACTGAAAACTTTGGGAAACAAATATGGTTTGAAATTACTGCAAAGTAGTGTATTTGGAATCAGAATACTTGGATTGAATCCTAGATATTTTGTTGAGTGATTGTGGACAAGTTATTTAACTTCTTTTTGCCTCAGTTTCCACATTTGCAAAATGAAGGGATTGGACTCTGTCTTCCATGGTCCATTCTAGTTCTAAATCTATTATTATTTTATGAGAACATGCCTGGCATGGACCAAAGAAGAGAGTTGACAGAAGTGAAGTTGTGTTTGAATAAATTAAAAATAGGCTCTAGACAAGAATTAAAAATAAGAATTTAGGAGATGAGTTGTGTGAAAGAAAAGGAAGTATTGAGAGGCTTTTTGATTACTACTTTTGTGAAATTATTGCCTCCTTTAAGGTCTGAATTTCCTTATCGGTAAAATGAAGGGACTTAACTGGATGAATGTAAGATCCTTTACTGTTCTAAATCCTGTGATCCTGGGTTTTGGACTTTTGGTAAGAAAGCACATACAAAGTTAGTCTGTATCTGATTCTGTTTCACTGAGCTTATTGTATTTTGAATTTTCTTGTACTAAAAATTGCTATCAGGGGCTTGTAGATTCTTTTGTTAATAAGAGATTTCTCTTGTAAGAGAGTCTGTCAATATTTACTAATGAAAGTACTTTATTTCAGCCTCTTATTTACCACAGTCTTCTTTTGATATATTTAGAATTCTTTGTAATTGAACAAGACATGGAGACTTTGCTTTTTTGGGATTTTTTTTTTTTTTTTTAGATTAGATTAGAAATAGTTGGGAAAAATTGAATAGTGGAATGGTTTATATTTGATCAAGCCTTGGCTGCCTAAACTTTCTAGGGATTCATTTGACTTAATTGCTATTTGGAATGAGTTGGAAAAAAAAAAGTCATTTTTCTTTGTAAGGTAAAAGTGGAGTCTTGGATTAAAATTTTGGTACAGATTGATTATAGAATCCTGGGGACATTTGAACCCTCACAAAGACAGTTATCTTCAAAAAAAAAATGGCCTTTTGCTTATAACGATAGATTGCTGGTGTCCATTGAATAGAGTACTGGTGAAGATCATTGCTGAGAACTAAGCCAGAAATTAGTTTATAACTCTTTGTCAAAATTTTTGCTTATAAATTGCTTAATTTTGTAATCAATATAACCTAAATAAGTGTATTTTAGTAGCTCATGGCCAAAATGAGTTTAGGGTCAGGATATATTCATAAAACAGCATGCTTCTGTTTCTATTCTCAATATCTTTGGTTTACTTAGCTGAGGGAATTAAATGTATCTTGAGCCTTATTTCTTTAGAATCAAGCACTTTTGCACACTTTCTGTTTGTGATTGTAATCAGGATAGAACACTTCAGTGTTTTTAGAAATATTTTTTCTGAATGTTTTTAAAATCTCCATCCTCTAAGGAGAAGGCATAAAAATAATTTAAAAGTTCTGGAAAGATTTGGCTTCCTGGAATTTGGAGATATAAATCTAAATAACATTGATGCTTTAATACAAAATTTGTTACTCTTAAAAAAACTTGAAACTTAACAAAAGATAAATAATTTTCAGACTGAAAAAAAAATGCAGGAGACAGAATTAGGTAAAATAGATACTGATTAGCCTTCTGAAAAGCAATTTGATCTCCCTCTACTTGTCTAGTCATGTTTCAAACTACTCTTATCCACATAGTTTATACTCTAATCAGATAGGACTATTTTTCTTTCACCTCTCTCATCATCCTTACAAGATTTTGCTCACAATGTTTCCTACATTTGAGTGCTCCTCTTTATCCTATTACCTTTTTAATTCCTATAAATCTTAAAGCACCTCTTCTAGAAAGTCTTCTCTTCTGCCCCGGTTAGTATTGACCATTCCTCTCCAAAATCAAGTAACACTGTGTTTTTAAAAGTAATAAATACTGTGTTACTGCTGTCTGTAGTATTTTATCCTGTGACTGGATGGCAGGTTTCATGAGGGTTTTTTCATTTGTGTTTGAATAATAAAGCTAATAATGATAGCTCACATTTATATCCCACTTTCAATTTTATAGCACTTCATTTACATGATCTCATGTGATCTGTACTTTGTTGTTGTGCTGATAAGTGGGTTTTTTGTAAGGTGTCCAGCATAGTGTAGATATTGACTAAGTGCCAATTAACAGTTCAGGAGACTTTCAGGAATATAGTGTGACTCTCTTGGACAGTCCTTCCTTCATAAATATTACTAAAGGAAATTTTAGAAAAAAAAGAAATTTCCAAACATCATCTTGACTGGAAGAGCATCCTCCAGCATAATTAAGACAGATTAGATACTGATGTACTTAGTTTTGGGGCCCCAGAGAAGACACTTCCCTCCTTTCTTTTTCATTGAAGACTTCTGGTATTGTTATCTGTTTGAGCATACTTGGTAAGTTTGAAGGACAAATTGAAATTCAGTCCTTGTGCCAAGAATTAGAAAACATGGAGATACTCATTAAGCAGAATATAGCTTGATTTTTTTCTCTACTTGGAGGTGCAGTAGGGGGGAGAGGGAGGGCGGTTATTGCCTCTATTCTATTCTCCTCCTCCTTTTAGCCTTCTTAAGGTTCTTGGGGTTTTTGGCCGATAGAAGCATTAAAACCTCTTTAGAATCTTATTTTTACAATATTATAAAAATTACTTACTGTGACATTTACTTTTGTACAAAGAAAAAGAAGAGTAGTTTGTATAGAAAGTCAAGGTAGGAGCTATTGTTCCCATTCCTTTGTCTCCAGTATCATCCTACCTCAACTTTGTTACACAATGTGGTGACCAGATAGAATAAAAAACTTAAACCTTTCTGGTGATGCTTTTGTCTTCAGTCTTTTTTCAGGGTGTATTTCTATTCTTTATGAAGTCTGAACATTCTTGAAGAGAATGAGTAACATCTCTGTGGAATCATAAAGAATAGGAGAGGTCAAAGAACTAGAGATAGGCTATATTTAGATTTTTTTTTAAGTTGAAGAAGGTAGATATTTCAAAATATAGGTTGGTTTGCAAATTTCTGGCAAATTTAAAATTCAAGGAATGTCATCCCTGAAAGGAAGAATGTTTATGATTCAGTATAGGTAATTAAAGAGTAACCTCATTTTCTCCTTTGTTGTTGTTTAGTCATTTCAGACTCTTTGTGACCCTTATTTGGGGTTTTCTTGGCACAGATATTGGAGCAGTTTGCCATTTCCTTCTCCAGCTCATTTTACAGGTGAGAAAACTTAAGAGCCTAGTAGGGTTAAGTTACTTGCCTGGAGTCACACAGCTAGTGTGTGTCTGAGGCCAGATTTGAACTGAGGGAGAGGAGTTTTCTTGACTCCAGGCCCAGCACTGCACAAAAAAAATGCTGTATAAATGATGTTTATCTAGATTTTAATAAGGCACTTATTAAAGTTTCTTATGATAGTCTCATAGTCAAGGTAGAGATATATGAACTGGATAATAATGTATTTAGAAGATTTAGAACTAGTAGGATCATTACAAAAGACTTGGGAAAAGGTTTCTTAGAGTGTTGCAAAGCCCTGTCCTTGACCTTTTTTTCCACTTATAAATCAGTGACTTAGATAAACATAGTATCTTTATCAAGTTTAGGAATGTCATAAAACTATGAATGATAGCTAATATATTGAATGACAGAATCAGGATTCAAAAAGATCTTGGGAGAAAAGAACAATAGATTACATCTAGTGGGATGCACTCTAATAAAACTAAATGAAAATTCCAAAATTAGTTTAAAAAATCAACTACCTACATATAGTTGCAAAATCTTGTAATTGTTAAATCTTTCACACTATTTATCAAATTGCAGGTATCATTTTCTTATTCAGGAACCTCTAATGGCTGAGCCCTGTCACTGGAGTCAGATATAAAACTTTCTTTCTTTAACTTTTAAAACTTGGTAGCCACCTTTCTTCCCACCTGCATTTTTTGTTAATCCCCTGTTCTAAACTTACCATCCAGCCAAACAGCTCTTCTCTCTATTTTCAAATATAATTCTCTATCTCCTTATCCATTCCTTTACTCTGACCATCCCTCCTATTGTCTGGTGTACACTCTGTGGTCACTCCTATGTTCCTCTCTTCAAATATCACCTTGAAGCCTTTTCTTATTCTTCTCAATTTCTATTCTGCCTCCCAGATTACCTCGAATTTAACTATGGTATTTTCCTTTCACTTATTCTATGTAGACATACATGTTTTCCCTAATAGAATGTAAACACTGAGAGTACTGTTTATCATTCTTTGTGTTTGTGTCTCTAGTATCTTGTAGCGCATCACTTAAGCATTTCATAAAGCTTGTTAATGATGTAGGGAATGTAAGTTGAAAAGCTGCTTATGTCAAAAGACCTAGAGATTTTAAGAGGTTGTAACACTATGAGCAATATATGGTGTGACAGCCAGAAGAATGGATTCATTTTTATATGAGTTTTCAGAAGTGAGGAAGAGGTAATCTACTGAAAACTGTCCTAATTAGACAATTTCTGGATTATTATGTCTAATTTTAGTCCCACTTATGGAAAAATATTGACATGATATACAGTGTAGAGGAGCATACTCAAAGTAATGAAAGGATATAAAGAATCAAGTAAAGAAACTGGCAGTTATTTTATCTATTGAGGAGAAAACTCTATTGAGGAGAAAACTCTTAGTGGGAGTGGGAATGTTGGTTAATGGTGATACATATATGATCACCATCTTCACATATTTGTAGAATTTTTATTAAGCACTTAAGTGCCCAGTTATTTGTTCAGTCATTTAGTCATACCATATTCTTTATGACTCCATGGACCAACTGTCCATGAGATTTTCTTGGCAAAGATATTGAAGTAGTTTGTCATTTCCCCCCCGTTTTATGCAGGCAGGGGTTAAATGACTTGCCCAGGATCAAACAGCTAGGAAATGTCTGAGTTCATATTTGAACTCTGATCTTTATGCTTTCAGGCCTAATCCTCTGAACTTTGTGCCACCTAGCTGCCTTCATTTGTAGATTTTTTTTTTCTTAATGAAAAAAGAGACTTGTTTTCTTCTTCCTAGTCCTTGTGAATGGGAAACAGACTATAGGTAGAAATTACAGGGAGGTATTTTGGTTCAGTAGAAATAGGAAGAGAAATTTGGTAACAATGACAGTTACCCTAAAAATGGAATGGGGTACTTTGTTAGGTATTGAGCCTTTTGTTGCTAGAGGTGATATGATATGGTACAGAATGGGAGAACTTGATTGCTGGGTTTGTGAATCATGATTCCGGTAACTCTCTAACTCTTAAGATTTTGAAACTCTGATTCTTTTTCATATAAATACATGATGCATGGTGTACATTTTAAATGTCAAAAAAATTTTTATTGATAGCTTGCCTTTTCTTCTCCATTTCCCATTGCAACCCTTCAACCTCTCCGGACCTATCCTTTAAAACAAAGAATAAAAAAGAGGAAAAAAATTCAGCAAAATTAAATAACTTCTAAAAGACTTGATGTTCTATGTAGTGTTCCACTACATTCAGCATGCTTTTCCCCCTGCAAATAAGGAGATACCTTTTTGTATCTCTTTTGGGTGGTCAGTGGTCATTATAATTTCACAACATTCAGTTTCATTTTGTTTTATTGTTTTTGTTCTTGTTTTTCTTTTTGTTTTGTTTTGTTGAGGCAATCTGGCTTAAGTGACTTGTCCAGAGTCATATATATATTTAGTGCGAGGTGTCTGAAATAGAATTTGAACTTAGGTCCTCCTAACTTCAAGGCTCCACTTAGCTGCTCCTCTTATTATTCTTTTGATTTATATGGCTATAGTCCCCAGAGGTATTTGATACAGGTTCCCCTCCTTACTCCACCCCAATAGACAGCTTCTTATCTTATCCTAGATGATTTAACTTTATCCCTGCAAAAATATTTTCATGTAATCAAAACCATTTATTTACTTAGTTATCTAGCTATCTATTTATTTTTGCAAGTAGTTAATTATTGGACTTCTCTTATTTCTTTTTTTTAAAATAGTATTTTATTTTTCCAAATACATGCAAAAATAGCTTTCAACATTCAGCTTTGCAAAACCTTGTGTTCCAAATTTTTCTCCCTCTCTCTTACCTTTCCCCCTTTCCAAGACATCAAGCAATCTTGATATAGGTTAAATATGTTCTGTTAAACATATTTCCATAATCAGATCAAAAGGGAAAAAACCATGAGGAAGAAAAAAAAATAAGCAAAAAACAAGGTGAAAAAAACTTATGTTGTGATCCATATTCAGTCCTCACTGTACTCTCTCTGGATGTAAATGTCACTTTCTATCATAAATCTATTGGAATTGCCTTGAATCACCTCATTTTTTAAAAAAAAATATTTTATTATTATTCATTTTTTGCCTAGGCAATTGGGGTTAAGTGACTTGCTTAACATACAGCTTGCAAAGGGTTGAGGGTCTGAGGCAGGATTTGAACTTGGGTCCTCCTGACTCCAGGGATGATGCTCTATTCACTGTACTATCTAGCTGCCTCGAATCACCTCATTGTTGAAAAGAGCCAAGTCCATCACAGGTGTTCATCACATAATGTTGTTACTGTGAACAATGTTCTCTTGATTGTTTACTTCACTCAGCATCAGTTCATGTAAGTCTTTCCAGGCTTTTCTGAAATCAGCCTGCTTATCATTTCTTATAGAACAATAATCTTCCATTATATTCATATACAATAACTTGTTCAGCCATTCCCCAGCTAATGAGCATCCACTTGATTTTCAGTTTCTTGCTACTACAAAGAGGGCTGCTACAAACATTTTTGCATTTGTAGGATTTTTTCCATTTTTTATGATCTCTTTTGGATACAGACCCAGTAGAGACACTGCTGGATCAAAGGGTATGCATAGTTTAGTAGCCCTTTGGGCAGAGTTCCAAATTGCTCCCCAGAATGGTTGGATCAGTTCACAATTCCACCAGCAACATATTAGTGTCCCAGTTTTTCTACATCCTCTCCAATATTTATCATTATCTTTTCCTATTATCTTAGACAATCTAAGAGGTGTTAAGTGGTACCTAAAAATTATTTATTTTATCTTTTACAACTGCTGCTTTCCCTTGTTTGGTTAAAGATTCTTGTCCTAGTAAAAGCAAACATGTTTGTTGTCACCACTATTTGGTGAAGAGCTATATAAATGCTAACTATAATGATTTTTAAAAAAGTAATATATGTAGACAAAAAAGAAAGTTATTGTTTTTTGCAGATAACATAATGTAGCAGATTTGGAGTTGGATGATACACATTAAATCCACAAATCATCATTTCTATATTTTGCCAATAAAACCCAACAAGAAAAGAGAAGATAAATTCTTTCAGAATAACTATTGGATATTATAAAATCCTAGGAGGATTTACCTAAAAAGATAAAAATATAAACTCTAAAGCATTACAACTACAAAAGTACTCTTTAATAAAATAAAGATAGGCTTAAATGGAGAAATATTAATTGCTCATGGATAGGTCAAGCCAATATAATAAAAGTGAAAATACTACTTAAATTAATTCACTTATTCAATACCATATCAATCAAATTGTCAAATGATTACTTTACAGAGCTAGAAAAAAATAGAAAAGAAACTCATCTAGAAAACAAGGCCAAGAATTTTGAGGGGCAAAAACACACTAGGAAAGGGGCCTACCTGTACTAGATCCCAAATTGTCACTAAACCAGTTTGGTACTGGTTTAAAAATAGAGATATTGTCTAGTGGAATAGATCAAAAATACAATCTACTGAAGTATTTGAATCTAGCAACCTAGTGACTGTTAAATCCTAAGATCCCAAGCTACTAAGGTAAGGACTTAATATTTTAAAAAAAAAGTTCTGGGAAAACAGACAGTAGTTTTGCAGAAACTAGGTGTAGTCTTGTACCTCATACCATATTCCAAGTAATTACATGAATTAGACATAAAAGGTGACATCATAAATTAGAAGAACAAGGAAGAAATCACAAGGAATCGAGAGAAATACAGAAGTAACATCAACGATTTTGAGTGCATAAAATTAAGTTTTTGCACAATCCACACGGATATAGCCAAATTTAGAAATGGGTAAATAGGGGGAAAATCTTTACAAATTTCTCTGAAAAAAGTCTCAATTTTATCCAAGGGAATCTTTCAAATTTATAAGAATTAAGAGCCATTCTCTAATTGAAGAATAGTGAAAGAATGTATACAGATAGTTTTCAAAGGAAAAAATCTCAACTATCAATAGCCACATGAAAAATCACTAATCTCTAATAAATAAAAATACAATTAAAATAACATGAGGTTCTGTCACTAGCAAAATTGAGAGGAATATTAATGCACACTTGATGAAGCTATGAATTAATACAGCTGTTCTGGAAAATAATTTGGAACGGTATTTAAAAGTCATTTTTGTAGAGTGAAAGAACTTGATAAAAAGGGGAGTACCCATCATTTGGGGAATGACTAAATAAATTATGTCATGTAAATCTAACATAATACTATTCCATTCTAGAGAGCAATTTGGAACTATGCCCAAAGGGTTATCAAAATGTGCATACCCTTTGACCCAGCAGTGTTTCTTTTGGGCTTATATCCCAAAAAGATCTTAAAGGAGAGAAAGGGACCCACATGTGCAAAAATGTTTATGGCAGTCCTTTTTTGTAGTAGCTAGAAACTGGAAACTTGAGTGATTGCCCATCAGTTGGAGAATGGTTGAATAAATTATGGTATATGAATGTTAAAGAAAATTATTGTTTTGTAAGAAACGACCAACAAGATGATTTCAGAGAGGCCTGGAGAGACTTACATGAACTGATGCTAAGTGAAATGAGCAGAACGAGGAGGTCATTCATTGTACATGGCAACAACAAGATTATATGATGATTGATTCCGATGGACATGGTTCTTTTCAACAATGAGATGATTCAGATCAGTTCCAAAGATCTTGTGATGAAGAGAGGCATCTACACCCAGAGAGGACTTTAGGAGCTGAGGATGGATCACTGCATAGTATTTTCACCTCTTTTTGTTGTTTGCTTGCATTTTAATTTCTTTCTAATTTCTTTTTTCCTTTTTGATCTGATTTTTCTTGTGCAGCAAGATAATTGTATAAATATGTATACATTGTGTTGAATTAAACATTTTTAACATGTTTAACATATATTAGATTCCTTGCCATCTAGGGGAGAGGGTGGAGGGAAGAGAGGAAAATTTGGAACACAAGGTTTTGCCAGGGTTATTGCTGAAAAACTATCCATGCATATGTTTTGAAAATAAAAAGCTTTGGGGCAGCTAGGTGGCATAGTGGAATACTGTTACTCCAAAAGTGTGATGAAAGGAATAGCTTTAGTGAAAAGAAGGAAGACTTTTATGAACTGAAGCAGATTGAAGTAAGTAGAACAGGGAGAATAATTAATACAGTAACAGTAAAGATGATGGCTCAGGAAGAAGAGTGAGGCAAATTTTTGGGACATGGCCAGTGCAGGGATTTGTTTTGCTTAAAGCATATTTATTACAAGGATTTTATCTCCACCTACCCACCCACCCTTACTGTACTAGGATGATGAAAAGGACAGAAAAATTTATATATATATATATATATTTTTTTTTTTTGCTAATTGAAAAATAAAATTTAATTTAAAATGAAACTTTAAAAAGTTTTTTTAAAATTTTTTTCCTAGTCATATCTGTTAAAGGGATATAGTGGACACTTAAAAGAACACAGAAATAATACTCTAAAATAGTGGTAATTCTGTGATGTCAATCTTATTATATGTCAGACCTACTCCAGACATTCCACAAAAATCTCTCTTGAATCTTCATACATTTTCCTAATTGGCCTGCTTATTTGTTTGTTTTGCTGTAGCCCAAACTAATCAGGGTAATGTAAAAGGCAGGATAATGATGACACTTTTTCAGACTTATTGGTTTAATCATGGCAATGAAACAGATATTTGATGAGGATATTAACGACACTTAAGGGATCTTAAATGGAGTAAATAAATATATTTTATATGTGCTAGACTATGTGTTTAGTATTATAAATATGAATAGTGACCTATCAAATGCAGTAATCAATTTAAAATAACATTTTTAAATAAAATGTCTAACCTATGTATATTTTCAGTTTCTGCCACCTCTGGGAATGACAAATTCTCCATGTTCATTGTTTACAGTATAGAGTAGTATTTCCCTTTTATTTATAACAAAAATATTTAGATATTCTAACTAAGCCAAAAGTCAAATGATATCCTTTCAATGGAGGGTTTTGTTCCTTCTAATTAGGACTGGGTTACCTGACCATTAAGGGACTGATCTTTTGCTTTTGTTCCAGACCTTTTAAATTGCTGTTTTCTTTTAAGGATGACTCTAGGATTTTATTGCCTCAGTGTTCCTGTTAATAAATGTTGCTATTCCTTTCAACATTATTAACATGTAGTGGACTTTCTGCCATCTAGGGGAGGGAAGGGGACTGGGGGTAAAATTTGTAATGGAAAGCTTTGTAAAGATCAATGCTGGGGAACTACCCATACATATGTTATACAAATAAAAAGCTTTAATAAAAAAAAAAAAGAAAAGAAATGTTGCTATTACTATGGGATTGTAGTTATGTTTGAATATCTAAGCAAATTGTACAAGGCTCTTCAGCCTTTGCCTTCTGTCTTCGTTGAAGGAATTGTCCACTGCCTGGGAGTATAATAGAACTTGAACTGGTTTGAAATCCATTTAATAGTTGTGTGCCTGTGAATACTGCACTTCAAATATAGAATAGAGATGCTACTAATTTCACAAGTTTATTATGGTAAAATAAATTTTAAATATTAAAATGATGTATAAATGTGAGTAATTGTACTTTTATTATTTCACTGGAAGTTAGAACTGTCGCTTAAAGTAAGATAGAGCAGAATCTAGCAAAAGTCTTTTCTATTTTAGCACAGTGAAATGAACTGGATTTGGAGTGAGAGGACTTGTGTTTTAAAGCTTGTGTTTCTGCTCATTGTGTGACCCTGGACAAATTGCTAAGCTGCAGTTTACCATCAGTTGTAAAAATGACAGTTTGGACTACAATATTTCTTCTGTTCTAATTTAGTTATCAGTAGAAATGGGCTGAAAGGGACTGGGGAAATGTCCCGTATTCAGAAGCAAACTCAATTATGAGGTCTTAATTGTTTTGGGGATAGAAAATGGTGCTTTTCTTTGCTAGGCAGAGACTTTATTGTTTTTCCTTCTTTTAGCCTCACTTGTAGGCTCTATGATTTTATATTTGAATGGGATGATTATATCTGACTTTGATAAGTGAGAAACAAGTTGATATAAGCTTTGGAAATGGAAAGATACAGAATTGCTAATGTGGACAACCCTTCCGCTTTCATTTTTTAATTCTTGTAGTCTTTTCAGGTTCTAGAGTAAGGGAAAAGTTTTATGGCTCAACTGAGTTGTCCCTTTATTCATAAAGTCTCTTGTAGGTTCACCCATCCTTTTTTTTTTTTTTTTTTTTTTTTTCTATAGACTTGTGGATGACATAAATGAGGAGTCTTAAGAATAGCTCTTTTTAAGTACTTATAATCTATTTTGTTTGTGTTTATAGTAGGGACTGTGCCTTATTTATTTATTCATTTTTTCATGTTTCCCTGTAAGTGTACAAAAAAATACCGTATATAGTAGATGATTCACAAAAATGTTTGTTGTAGTTGAATTCAGTTGTGGTACTTGAGCAATCAGTAGTTATTTTTTAAACTTGTCAGAGTTTTGTGATATTAAAACCAAAAACTTGAAACCTTCAGAAAAAAGTCTTAAATTTGATATTGAATTTGTGAATCAAATAGGAAACAAAATTTTCTTTGTAGGGATGTTGATGTGGGAAATATTCCATAGTTTTGTTGAAGAATTGAATAAAAATTGTTTGAGGATGGCTGTCACGTTAGCTCATCACCTGCAACTAAATTCCCTGTGTGCTACTGTTTTGTACTTATTATACCTGCCTTGAAACAACCCTGACACATTACTTTGTTTTAATCTAAAGAACGTGATGTCAGTCAAATGTTCTTAACACCAGGACTAACAATGTATAGATGGCTCATTGGTTAATAGAAACTTCTGGTAAGCCAGGTTCTGTTAAATCAGGTTTTCTGAATTGTTACGTATTATTGCAACTAATAACATTTTCAAGGATCCTAGAAATTCTACAACTTCTTCTAACCCTACAAGGAACCCTACAATTTCTTCTAACCTTACAAATATGACTTCTAATCCTACAAGGAATCCTACAACTTCTAACAATATATCAGAAAAGGAAAGGAAGGAAAAACTGTTGTAGAAGACTCTCAAATAGGGATTAAAAAACAACTTTGTTTCTGGAGTCTAATTGAACTGAAGCTTTCATTATATTGGCCTGTAGACTTTTAGAAGAAATTATTTGCCATAAAGAAAAGGAAGTGCCCAAAGAAAGAACATTCTGTGAGGATATTATGCAAGGAATATCAAGTTGCCATTACAAGTGCCTTTCTTAAACTGGTGTTATGTTGCTTCTAAGTGGTGAAATCAGAAGGTAAAAATTAGAGATTAAAATCAGGAAGGAGCTAATGATAATAATCATTATGTGGAATGATATTAATTACTGGGTCTGGACTGAATATTTTTGAATCTTATGACTTTGTTGTTGTATTTTATTAATCCTGCTATAAATGTTAGCCAGCTGGTTTTCTGGTTATGAGTATGGGTTATGAAAGCAGTACCTACTTCTGTAGCTTTTTTGGGGTTGAATACTAAATGTAGGATTAAATCAAAAGGAGGACACAAAGTGTCTATTAAACTTTAGTCATTTCTTCTAATAGATTTGAGTTCTAAAATTTCAACTTGAAGTGAATATTAAAACATTGCCATGTTTAAAATATTTTTTAAAAAGTAAATTCAAGCCTTTTAACTTTCTGTTCTCAATTCTAGAGTCTAGTTCTCTCCTCATGAAGGCAGTGTTTGAAAAATGATGAATAGAATTATTGTGCCTTGTGAGGTCCCATCTTTATCATTACCCATATTGGCAAAACTGGCAGATCATGTGTGCTTTGCCCCTTTCTACTGACAATGCCATTAGCTTTGGAGCACAATATCAATAATAATGGATTTTGTGTATTTAGAATCCTCACTGTGACCCCCCTCTACCTTCCTCCGCCTGAGTTTCCCTATCTCCAGAGTGAGGATGACAGTTCTTATATTACATATAATTACATTACAATACTTATATTACTGTCTTACAGAGATATTGTGAGAAAAGTATTTTTTAGCTCTTAAAGCTCTATTGAAATATATTGATAATTAGTTATCTTGTCAAGAAGGAACTGTGGTGACCTTGCCTGTACAGATTTTTGTTTTCTTTGGTATTCGTAACAGTCTCCTAACTTTTCAAACAGCTGAGGTCATTGATTTGGTTTTTTTTCTAATTATCTTAAATTAATTTTTAATTTTCAGGTCCATGATTTTTTCTTAAAGTAGGAAATTTAGAGGAGTTAGGGGTGGAAAGTAGAAGGGAACATATTTCTTTTGCTTTCATTTAATCTTCAGTTCCTTCTTTATTTTTTGTGTTGGACTGACTGAGAATTGAGAAGAAAGACTCTTCTGTAACATTTTACAATCAAAGCCAAAAGATGGAACCCAGTTGAATAAGCTCATTATTTATAACTATCGCCTAAAGCTAAGGGAACACAAAGAGATCCTCCATGCTTGAGAATGCTCTGACCTCAAGAGTTAATGGTCCAGAAGAACAATCAATTGAAGTAGAAATTGTTTTTAGCTGTTTTGTGAGGAGATAGTTGCTACTTTGTAGCTCTTGGTATTTGGTGGTTTGTGGTTTTATTCAAGGGTACCTGTTCCTGGCACGAAAAAAGAATTCTGACTTACCCATTGTAAGAGGTGAAAGAACTTAATAGCCACAAACCATTTTAGTCTTCCCTGCTCATGGTGGCACCATGCCTTAGGGGAAGACATTTACTATTGATTTATGTGTTGCCCTTAGGCCTTGGGTTAAGCTCACCCTGCCAGCTCCAAGCCAGAGTGATGCTACCATTAGATGTCATTTTCTGTTCTATAAAACTTTCATCTTAATTTCCTCTAATCAGTAGTGATTCTCTGTTTCCTTATGCTCATGCCTTACATTTCTAAGGAAAATTTAATGCCACTTCATTTTTGACTGGAGGGCAGTTAGCCATGGAATGGAAGATAAAGCATGTTCCTGAACTCTTCATGCCCCAGAAAGAAGATGTAGCTTCTCATCCATGGCACTGGACCTCAGTTCAGCAAGGTATCCTTCAGGGCACTCTGAATGTGCTCAGTGAGGAGCAGGCTGCCCCAGAAACAGCCTCTCAAATGGAAATATTCAGGGTTGAGAAGAAATTTGACTCTTTTCTCCAGGAAGTTTTGAAGTACTCTTCTTTCCCAAGCACAACTCTGCATGGCCATGTAGCTTGAACAACTTATTCACTTCATATCTGAACCAAGTTTTTTCTTCTTTATTTAATCCTTTACTTTGGGGACAGAAAAGGCTCTTTTGCCTCCCTGTCCTTTAAAAAAAAAAAAAAAAAAAGACTTCAATTTTATAAGGAATTTATATTGATGACTTGTCTATTTGTCTCAACAGGGAACTTTAAAGATCCGTGACAAAGAAGTGACCCTAGAATATTCACCAAGCCCAGATTTTTGGCATTGTAAACGGGTATGTATGGAGAGATTTCTTCTCTTTTTCTTTTTCCTAAGGTCTGATAGATAGGATAAAAGAGCACAGACACTAGGGCCAGAGACAAGAAAAGAGAACTCTGTCTCATTATTGTAGTGATTCTATAACTAACTTTTGATTATTAGAAAGTTGAGGAAAATCCAGACCAGACCATTTTCTTGGTATGAAACATTGGATCTTTGTGTGATGAATATTGTTCCTGATACTAGGATGAACTTTAAGATCAGGAAATTAACATTTCTTGATATATTTGATGGGATGTCTTATCTGTTAATGGTGATTCCAGCCCTGTCACTTGTTACTTCTTTTTTTATACTCATTTTCCCATATAAACAAAAGAGAAATTAGTGCCTGAAGCAATAAATTTCTGACTGGGGATAATATCTCAAATCACAGAAAATTAGAACAGGAAAGGTCCATAAAGGATTATCTCATCCAGTCCAATCATTTTAAAAAGGGAAGAAGCTGAGGCTCTGCTTTTAGGCGTTACCTATACTTTTTATTCTTAAGGGATAAAATAAGGTGTGTTACTATGTTAATCTGTTTTATGAAAATAATCCAATTCCATTGGCATAAAGACAGGAAGGAATTAAAGATCTCTATAAAAGCTGTTTATTTTATTTTGTGTTGATTCTGTATCAATTTATTCTTATTCTGTATCTATTTAGCTCTATGTACCATTAAAGGATGGTACCAGTTTTGAAGTTACAGTATCCTGGATATTAACTGTTATTTTAATGTTTACACATACAAAAAATAATCTCTTAAAAATGTGTGTAGACAATTAGCATTCTCTCCAACCACAGAAGGCAATTTTTAAGAGTCCTCTTGACATTACAAATGAACGTAGTTTAGGATTGTCAGATTAGGTTTGTCTCTTCTGTGACATCACAAGAATAGCTGTGAGATATCTAGTTTTATTTAGCTCTATAGATATTAACATTTAGGATGTGCAAATATTTTATTGCTAATTTTTGCTCATATCTTATCTTTTCCTTTGCAGTGTAAAGTTAGCACCGTTGGATATCGTTCATCTTGCTCATATTGCAAGTTCCCAAGAGAAGGTGGGTGTATTTTCATTCATTTATTTATCTGGTTTGTTTGGGATTGAAATTTAGAATTTTCTTCAGTTTTAGAGATTGGGTATCCTCAACTGTCTTCATTAAATATGTATTACACCGTTTGTTTTAGATACTCTAGGTTTTTTTCGCAGAATTATAGCTTCCCAATAAAACTGCAAGTGGTCTTCTATACATACAAAGAATACTCATTGAAAATAGCTAAATATTTTTATATACTGTAGTCTAATTCAGTGACTAATCCTATGTTGGGGAGGCTACAGTACTAAGGAAAGTAGACTGGAGTCCTGACATCCAGATTAGAAATAAGAACCAATTGTCCTTGGAACGTTGAGTCAGTTTATCTATCTTATTTTGGTTGAATTAAGTTGGCTTTCTTTGCTTTCTAGATTTCTTTTTTGCATTGATGAGTTTAGGAGTAGTATTCATGAAATATTAAAAGCATTCATACATCAGTGAACAGTACAAACTGCCAGAGATTAATTCTAGCTCATTTAATTTGGAACCAGATAGCAGAAATTTCACTGTTATTTTCTTTTGCCTACTAATAGAGGTCAAGGTTCAGCAGGAATTAGCTACCTACCCTGAGCCCCAGAAATCACCAGCACAGCCAACAGTACTTCCAGAGAAGCAACAGAACCACCCTCAAGGACCACCTGACAAAGAATCTGAGACCAAAAAGCGAGAAGAAGGAAGAGAGAGACGGTTAGGCCAAGAGCAAAGGAGGGACTCTGAAAGGTACCCTTCTCGGAGGGAAGGACATGACAGCTCCACCAGGAGAGACAGTGAGAAGGAACAGTGGCCTGGAGAATCACGTCAGGATGGGGAGAGCAAAAGTAAGCTGCACAAGTTTTATCATTATTATGTTTAACAGTTAGATATATATGTTTCAACATGTTTTTTTTTTTTATTAAAAGCTTTTTATTTACAAAACATATGAATGAGTTTTCTACATTGACCTTTGCAAATAACTTTTTTTTTCCAAGCTTTTACCCTCCTTCCCCCCCAACCCCCACCCCTAGATGGCAGGTAATCTAATACATGCTAAATATGATAAATTATATGACAAATCCAGTATATGTATACAAATCTATACAGTTATCTTACTGCACAAGAAACATCAGATCTAGAAAGAGAGAAGAAAAAAAACAACCTAAGAAGGAAAACAAAATGCATGGAAATATTCACAGAAAATGTTAAAATGCTATGTTGTGTTCCACACTCAGTTCCCACAGGCCTCTCTCTGGATGTATATGACTATCTTCATTGCTGAACAATAGGAACTGGTTTGAATGACATCATTGTTGAAGAGAACCATACCCATCAGAATTGATCATCATATGGTCTTGTTGCTATGTACAATGTTCTCCAGGTTCTGCTGATTTCACTCAGCATCAGTTCATGCAAGTCTCTCCAGGCTTCTCTGAAATCATCCTGCTGGTTGTTTCTTACAGAACAATAATATTCCTTAACATTCATATACCATAGTTGATTCAGCCATTCTCCAATTGATGGGCATCCTTTCAATTTCCAGTTTCTTGCCACTACAAAAAGGGCTGCCACAAACATTTTTGCACATGTGGGTCCCTTTCCCTCCTTTAAAATCTCTTTGGGATATAGGCCCAGTAGAAACACTGCTGGGTCAAATGGTATGCACAGTTTGATAACTTTTTGAGCATAGCTCCAAATTGCTCTCCAGAATGGTTGGATCTGTTCACAGTTCCACCAACAATGTATCAGTGTTCCATTTTTCCCACAAACCCTCCAACAGTTATCATTATCATTTCCTGTCATTTTAGCCAATCTGACAGGTGTGTAGTGGTATCTCAGAGTTGTCTTAATTTGCATTTCTCTGATCAATAGTGATTTGGAGCACCTTTTCATGTGACTAGAAGTAGTTTCAATTTCTTCATCTGAAAATTGTCTGTTTATATCTTTTTACCATTTATCAATTGGAGAATGGCTTGAATTCTTATATATTTGAGTCAGTTCTCTATATATTTTAGAAATGAGGCTGTTATCAGAACCTTTGAATGTAAAAATATTTTCTCAGTTTACTTGCTACCCTTCTAATCTTGTCTGCATTCATTTTGTTTGTACAAAAACTTTTTAACTTGATATAGTCAAACTTATCTATTTTGTGATTAATGATGACATCTAGTTCTTCTTTGGTCACAACTTCCTTCCCCCTCCACAGGTCTGAGAGGCAAACCATCCTACATTGTTCTAATTTGTTTATAATAACATTCTTTATGCCTAGATCATGAATTCATTTTGACCTTATCTTGGTATATGGTGTTAGGTGTGGGTCAATGCCTAATTTCTTCCATACTGGTTTTCAATTATCCCAGGAGTTTTTGTCAAATAGTGAGTTTTTATCCCCAAAACTGGGGTCTTTGGGTTTATCAAACACTAGATTACAATTGTCATTGAGTATTTTGTCCTGTGAACCTAACCTATTCCACTGATCCACTACTCTATTTCTTAGCCAGTACCAAATGGTTTTGGTGACCACTGCTTTATAATTTAGTTTTAGATCTGGTGCAGCTAGGCCACCCTCATTTGCATTTTTTTTCATTAATTCCCTTGAAATTCTTGACCTTTTGTTTTTCCAGATGAATTTTGTTGTTATTTTTTCTAGGTCAGTTAAATAATTTCTTGGGAGTTTGATTGGTATAGCACTAAATAAATAGATTAGTTTTGGTAGTATTGCCATCTTTATTATATTCGCTCGACCTATCCAAGAGCACTTGATGTTTTTCCAATTGTTTAGATCTGACTTTATTTGTGTGGAGAGTGTTTTGTAGTTTTGCTCATATAGATTCTGACTTTCCCTTGGCAGTAATATTCCCAAATATTTTATACTGTTGATAGTTATTTTGAATGGAATTTCTCTTTGTATCTCTTGCTGTTGCATTTTGTTAGTGATATATAAAAATGCTGATGACTTATATGGATTTATTCTGTATCCTGCAACTTTGCTAAAGTTGTGGATTAATTCTAATAGTTTTTTAGTTGATTCTCTAGGGTTTTCTAAGTAGACATCATATCATCTGCAAAGAGTGATAATTTGGTTTCCTCATGACCTACTCTAATTCCTTTAATCTCTTTTTCTTGTCTTATTGCCAAAGCTAGCATTTCTAATACAATATTGAATAGTAATGGTGATAGTGGGCAACCTTGTTTCACCCCTGATCTTATTGGCAATGGTTTTAGTTTATCACCATTACATATGATGCTATAGCTGATGGTTTTAAATAGGTGCTACTGACTATTTTAAGGAAAAGTCCATTAATTCCCATACTCTCTAGTGTTTTTAATAGGAATGGATGTTGAATTTTATCAAATGCTTTTTCTGCATCTATTGAGATTATCATATTTTTTTTGTTAATTTGGTTATTGATATAGTCAATTATGTTAATAGTTTTCCTAATATTGAACCATCCCTGCATTCCTGGTATAAATCCTACTTGGTCATGGTGTATTATTCTGGGAATGATTTTCTGTAATCTCTTTGCTAATATTTTATTTAAGATTTTTGCATCAATATTCATTAAGGAGATTGGTCTATAATTTTCTTTCTCTGTTTTTGTTTTACCTGGTTTAGGTATCAGTACCATGTCTGTATCATAAAAGGAGTTTGATAGGAGTCCTTCATTCCCTATTTTTTCAAATAGTTTATATAATATTGGAGTTAATTGTTCTTTAAATGTTTGGTAGAATTCACATGTAAATCCATATGGTCCTAGGGATTTTTTCTTAGGGAGTTGATTAATGACTTGTTCTATTTCTTTTTCTAAAATGGGACTATTTAAGTAATTTATTTCCTCTTCTTTTTTTTTTTTTTTAAATTTTATTTTATTTGCATAACATATGTATGGGTAATTCTTCAACAATAACCCTTACATAGCTTTCCGTTACAAATTTTCCCCCCAACTCCCCACCCCTCCCCTAGATGGCAGGATATTCACTATATGTTAATTATGTTAAAATATTGGCAAATCGAATATATGTATACATATTTCCAAACTTATCATTGTTGTGCAAGAAAAATCTTATCTACACAAACGATATATCAGATAAAGGAAACACAATGTAAGCAAACATCAATCAAGGAGTATGAGAATGTTATGTTGTGGTCCACATTTCGCATCCCTCTCTCTGGGTGTATATGGCT
>JAJPUD010000577.1:478066-508385 GCA_023553655.1 Myrmecobius fasciatus
CCTAGATGACAGGTAATCTAATACATGCTAAATAGGATAAATTATATGACAAATACAATACATGTATACATATCTATACAGTTATCTCACTGCACAAGAAACATCAGATCTAGAAAGAGAAGAAGAAAAAACAACCTAAGAAGGAAAACAAAATGCATGGAAATATTCACATAAAGCGTTAAAATGCTGTGTTGTGGTTCACACTTAGTTCCCACAGGCCTCTCTCTGGATGTATATGACTATCTTCATAGCTGGTTTGAATCACATCATTGTTGAAGAGAACCATGTCCATCAGAATTGATCATCGTATAGTCTTGTGATGCAAAAATTTTAATTAGCAATGAGATTACAGAAAGTCATCCTCAGGATAGTACACTATGATCAAGTAGGATTTATACCAGGAATGCAGGGCTGGTTCAATGTTAGGAAAACTATCAGCACAATCAATTATATTAATAACTAAACTAACAAAAATCATATGATTATCTCAATGGATGCAGAAAAAGCATTTGATAAAATCCAACACCCATTCCTATTAAAAACACTAGAGAGTATAGGAATAAATGGGCATTTCCTTAAAATAGTTAGTAGCATCTACTTAAAACCATCAGCAAACATCATATGTAATGGACACAAACTAGAACCATTCCCAGTAAGATCAGGAGTGAAACAAGGCTGCCCACTTGTCACCATTACTATTTAATATTGTATTAGAAATGTTAGCTTTGGCAGTAAGAGAAGAAAAAGAGATAAAAGGAATCAGAGTAGGTAATGAAGAAACCAAATTATCACTCTTTGGAGATGACATGATGGAATACTTAGAGAACCCTAGAGACTCAATTAAAAAACTACTAGAAACAATTCACAACTTTAGCAGAGTTGCAGGATACAAAATAATTCCACATAAATCATCAGCATTTTTATATATTATCAACAAGATTCAGCAGCAAGAGATACAAAAAGAAATTCCATTCAAAAAACTTTTGATAGTATAAAATATTTGGGAATCTATCTGCCAAGGAAAAGTCAGGAACTATACGAATTAAACTACAAAACACTTTCCACACAAATAAAATTAGACCTCGTCAATTGGAAAAACATTTAAGTGCTCATGGGTAGGCTGAGTGAATATAACAAAAATGACAATACTACCCAAACTAATTTACTTATTTAGTGCCATACTAATCAAACTCCCAAGAAATTATTTTACAGATCTAGAAAAAATGGTAGTAAAGTTCATTTGCAAGAACAAAAGGTCAAGAATTTCTAGGGAATTAATGAAAAAAAAAGGCTGATGAAGGTGCCTTTGCTGTACCAGATCTAAAACTATATTATAAAGCAGCGGTCATCAAAACCATTTGGTACTGGCTGAGAAATAGAGTAGTTGATCAGTGGCATAGGATAGGATCACAGGACAAACGAGGCAATAACTATCGCAATTTAGTGTTTGATAAACCAAAAGACCCCAGCTTCTGGGATAAGTACTCATTATTCAACAAAAACTGCTGGGAAAATTAGAATCTAGTATGGAAGAAATTAGGGCTTGACCCACACCTAATACCACATACCAAGATAACATCTAAATGGGTTCATGATCTAGATATAAAGAGTGATATTATAAGCAAATTAGAGGAACATAGGATAGTTTACCTCTCAGACCTGTGGAGATGGAATAAATTTATGTCCAAAGAAGAATTGAAACTCTTGGGGCAGTTAGGTGGCACAGAGTATAGAGCACCAGCCCTGAAGTCAGGAGGACCTGATTTCAAATCTGGTCTCAGACACTTAATATTCCCTAGCTGTGTGACCCTGGGCAAGTCACTTAACCCCAATTGCCTCAGCAAAAAAAAAAAAAAACAAAAATTGGAATTCTTAATTGAATACCAGATAGATAATTTTGACTATATTAAGTTAAAAAGCTTTTGTACAAACAAAACTAATGCAGACAAGATTAGGAGGGAAGCAATAAACTGGGGAATCATCTTTACATTTAAGGGTTCTGATAAAGGCCTCATTTCTAAAATATACAGAGAATTGTCTCACATTTATAAGAAGTCAAGCCACTATCCAATAGATAAATGGTCAAAGGATATGAACAGACAATTTTCAGATGATGAAATTAAAACCATTGCTACTCACATGAAAAGGTGCTCCAAATCACTATTGATCAGAGAAATGCAAATTAAGACAACTCTGAGGTACCACTACACACCTGTCAGATTGGCTAAAATGACAGGAAAAGATAATGACAAATGTTGGAGGGGATGTGGGAAAACTGGGACACTGATATATTGTTGGTGGAACTGTGAATGGATCCAACCATTCTGGAGAGCAATTTGGAACTATGCTCAAAAAATTATCTAACTGTGCATTTGACCCAGCAGTGTTTCTATTGGGCTTATATCCCAAAGAAATCTTTGGGGGAAAGGGCCCCACATGTTCAAGAATGTTTGTGGCAGCCCTTTTTGTATTGGCTAGATACTGGAAACTGAATGGATGCCCATCAATTGGCGAATGGCTGAATAAATTATAGTATATGAATGTTATGGAATATTATTGTTCTGTAAGAAACGACCTGCAGGACGATTTCAGAGAGGCCTGGAGAGACTTGCATGAACTGATGCTGAGTGAAACGAGCAGAACCAGGAGATCATTATACACGGCAACAATACATGATGATCAATTCTGATGGACATGGCTCTCTTCAACAATAAAATCTTTCAAACCAGTTCCAATTATTCAGTAAAGAAAGCCATATACACCCAGAGAAAGGGATATGAGCGGTGGATCACAACATAATATTTTCATGCTCTCTATTGATATTTGCTTACATTGGGTTTCCTTTCTCAGATTTTTTTTTTTCTTGTAGATAGGATTTTTCTTGCATAGCAAGATAGGTATGGAAATATGTATACATATATTTCACTTGTCAGGTATTTTAATATAATTAACATGACTTCCTGCCATCTAGGGGCGGGGAGAGGACTAGAAAGAAAAAATTTGTAACAGAAAGCTTTGTAAGGGTCAATGTTGAAGAAATACCCTTACATATGCTTTGCAAATAAAAAGCTTTAATTAAAAAAAAAAAGAAAAGAAAATTAGAATTGGACAAGAGGAAGCGTACAGAGCTATTAAGACACTGAGAAGCAACAAAATAAAATTTAAAGAATGAAAAAATAGAACAGAATGTGAAACTTAAGAAAAATAACAGATTTGAAGAACAGATCAAGAAGAGAAAATATAATGGACTATCTGAAAACTGTGACCAAAAAAAGCTGTAACCAAAAAAAAGAACCTTGACACAGTAAATGTAAGAAATAATCACAGAAAATTGTCCTGGAGTAATAGAACAGAAGGGAAAAGTAGAAATAGAAAAAAGAGATTCTACATGGAAAACAAATAGGAACATCATTGCCAAATTTCAGAACCTCCAGATCAAATAAAAAATCTTATAAGAAAGTAACAAAACAAAACAAAAAAAAACAACCAAAATCCACTTCAAATATGCTAGAGCTATAATTAGAACTGTATAAGATTTATCCTTAACAACAATAAAAGATCACAAGTCCTGAAATAATATATTACAACAATCAAAAGAAGTAGGTCTATGGCCAGAAATATCATATCCAGTAAAACTAATATTGAATGAAAAAAATGTATATTCAACTTACAGACTTTCAGGACTTTGTTTCAATCAAACCTGAACTTAATAGATAATTTAACATATAATAGCCAGCATCAAAGATTAATTTCAAGGGACTCATCAGTGCTTTTCCTATGGAAATGTAAACCATCTTTTTAAGATTTGCATCAGTAGGATAGTTCAAAAGAAAGACTGAGGCAGAGCTGATTCTAAAAAGTAAAACTATTGAGATAGATAAAAATAATTATTCTATATGAATGAGGGGCAGAGGAAGAACAGACATTAGATGGGGAGGAGGGCTAGTAGTTCTGAAAAACTATCCATATCAGGAATGGTTAAATAGGAAACAATATATACATATACCATGAAGGGTATAGCACTCTTCAAAACTAATAAATAATTGGGGAGGGAATAGTAAGGTAGTTTATAAAAAGGTATGTAGATTTTTGGCTATGGGATAAGGTATGTAGATTATTGGGAAATAAGTGGTGAGAAGATAAAGGAGGGATCCAAGGATAGAGGGAGGTTAAGTAATAGCCAAGCAAGTTAAGGAGTTGAATAAAAGTAGAAGAGTTAGAAGTAGAAGTAGAAGAGTAGCAGAGTTCAGGATATGAAATAAGAGATTTACACAAATTCTACAACAAGGATCCAACAAGTGTTAGGAAAAAAAAAAAAGTAGGACTAGTAATTAGTGATCTCAGACAAAGTCAAACTTAAAGATTCAATCAGGAGAGAAATCTATATTATGTGTCAGCCACATTATTATTATTTTAGGTGCATGTTTACATGTGGTTAAGTGTGTATGCCTATGTATATAATTGTATGTATGTATGTGTGTATGTAGATGTATGTATATGTGTGGATTGGCTGTGGGTGTATGAATGTATCTGTGCTTAACTGGTGGGCGAGGATGAAAGGGGAAAGAAGAATAAAGTAAAAAGTATACACAGAAGAGAACAAAATAACAATATATAAGGAAGCAAAGATGGACAGTTGTGAATACAATCTCTTCTACTGGATATGCATTCTTGAAATGGAGATTTATTGCTATATATTTTGAATCCTCTCTAATTGTCTTCTGGATACATGACAATGTTTTGTTTTTATTTTCCTTTTCGTTCTTTTTTATTTTTTTTTTCTTGTTTTATATTTAGTTTTAAATAAATACAAATTTTAAAAATTCCTTTTGGGGGAAAAAACGATATTATCTCATCTAGATGTTGTTGTTATCCCCATTTTACAAATGAAAAAATTGAGTTAGGCAACAAATAAGTGACTTGCTCAAGATCACATAGTTGGTATAACTTGGGTCTTCCTGACATTAGGCCCAACACTAGGCCACAAGCTACCTATAATACAATGTCTATGTATAAGCTCATGGATTTGGAATCAAAAGATTTAGATTTGAATCTGGAGTTCTACTTACCATCTATATGTTACCTTAGGCGAGGAACCTGACATCCATTGATGTTCAAGGATTTTGTCAGTAGATTCCAGGGGTTTCATAAATTTGTATCAAAAAAGAGTAACACCTTTATTTTCATTAACCTCTAAGGAAAATTTAGCATTTCCTTCAGTTATGAGTGTAGGCAACAAACCATGAGTCTGAAAAGGTGTTTCTATGTTTTCCTATTTTGCCAAAAGGGTCCATAACACTGAAAAGTTAGGACCCTCGGCTCACAAGTTGATCAGAAAAAAGCAATACAGATTCATTCTTAAGGTTTCTGTTAAAATTTTAGAATTGTTTGATATGAGAGAGACTGGCACAGGACTTGTCCTGCCCAACATGGTGTGCCCTCATCAGAAAAGATGCTATACTCCATAAGCAAAGGAGAGTTGAATAAGCTCAGAAGAAATGTGAGATGCACAAAGTTAGAGAAACCACTCCAAATGTTCATAAGGACTATTTCTGTCCAACCTGTGGCAGAGCATTCCAAGTTTGTATTGGGACTCTATTCTAACATAATAGAAATGGAATGTAGGACCAAGTAATTTATGAGGGCCTTTCCATTTTCAAAAGGTTATGTATGATACTATGGATTTACATTTTTCAAATGACAAGAGATTGAATTATATAAACAAAATCTGTGGAACATTGTTTCAGATTTCTAGTTTTGAATCTTAAAGAGGAGGAAAAAGCTGACCCAACAGATTTATAAAGGCAGTCAGTATTTTTGTGTAGAAGATATTTATTATATAGGATAAAGACTCCATTAAGGGTCTGGTATTTGTAAGAGAAATGCCAATATATTAATTACACTTCTGTAGATTTACCTTATCTTTTTTTTTGTCTTTCCCTCATCCCTTTCTGCCAAACTTTTGTCTTGCCAGCTATTATGCTTAAACGAATTTATCGGTCCACTCCACCAGAAGTAATTGTGGAAGTGCTAGAACCCTATGTCAGACTTTCTACTGCCAATGTTCGAATCATCAAGAATAGAACTGGCCCCATGGGCCATACCTATGGCTTCATTGACCTGGATTCTCATTCGGTGAGTTGCCCTGGTCTTAAATGTTGAAGGCAGGAGGATGGCAGGTGAGACCATTGAGGAAGCTTGGGGAGTTGTCATTTGGAGGTCTACCTTGGTCATACAACTTTACAGAAGATGGTAAGTATTTGTTGAATGAATGAATGAATCAATCAATCAATCACCATTTGTTAATAATTTCTTAATTGCCCCTGCTGAGTTACAGATACAAAAAAAGAAAGTTGTCCCTTCTCTCAGGGATCTTACAGGTTAATGGGGCAATACAACACATATAAGGAAACTGAAAAATGAATTGGGAAGGTCGGAGTGGGAAGGGACATGATAGGAAAGTCAGGAAAATTTCAAAGTAGTGTAGCTCAGGAGAGGAGGCAATATCTGAGCTGAGCTCTCTTTAAATGGAGAATTCAGTTTGTGGCTTTATCTACAAGGTAAGGGATGAAAGGTAGGATGGTAGAAAGGAAATGAGTCCCAAGGCCAATGGGATCTTGCAGGATGGTGAGATCTTCCCAATAGGGAACTTCCTGGGGGATGGGGGGAAAGTTAGAGATCTTTCAAAAAAGTATAGCCTTTCAGAAGAGAAATGAGAAAATGAAGGCACTAAAGGACAAGACTCCTGAATTATCTTCCTATATCAGTGTTGTTTTGATGTGTGATTTTTGACAAGTGAACCAAACATTAATTTTCTTCATTGTATAAGACATAATATATACTTTATTTGAGCTCTCCCTGTTTATTTGGATAATAGGAGATAATAATGATTAGTAATGGTAGCTTTTCTTTATTCTGCTACAGAATATTCAGTGAGCACAGGATTTTGGCATAAAATATTTGGGACTTGATGGAATACATAAAATGTTTTTGACTTTTTCTTCTTTTGCACTACAATTGACAGCTTAAGATTTTCTTTGATTAGTTTTTCAATAAGACTTTCTGTAGTTTTATATATAGTTGAAAAACTATAATAAAGATCCAGAAGAAAATAGTTAGCATTTCTATTGATTTTGATGATTCAGACTCACAGAATATTGAACTAGAATGATTATCAACTGATGACTAAATAAAACAGAATAGATATGACCTCTGATAACCGCTGTAGCAGTTATTCTGACCTATACTCTTGGAAGGCTTATGCCTCTTTCCATTTGAAATTTGATTAAAAACCTAAATTTAGAAAACATATGGTTAAGAAACAATTAACTAATTTAGAATTTTCCCTATTTTTGATGATGAATATTGAGTTCTATTCCATAAGGCCCAGACCTTTTCTTTCTTTGGTTTACAATCTCCCTCTTTTTTTTTTTCTAGGAGGCCCTTCGGGTAGTGAAGATTCTACAAAATCTAGATCCCCCATTCAGTATTGATGGGAAGATGGTGGCAGTGAATCTTGCTACAGGAAAACGAAGGTAATCTAGTCTGTGGGGCAAGATTTCCCTAGTTTTGAGCTGTGGTTGATATTGCCTGCTAACATCCTCATTTTTCTTTCTTTGGTGCTTATTCTTTTCCTCAGTAGTAATGGTAGCTTGTCCCTCCCCTTTTGCTATCTAGCATCTTAGGGTAATACACCAGAACATATTGTATGTTTGTGACTCTGTATTTTAAACTGCAGCATAATCCCCAGATGAGGACTTCAGAAGCAGGATCCCAAGAATCTCATTTCTTAGCTATCATCCTTCAATCTATAGCTGGCTAATAGGAAATGTTATTGGTTGCTTTTAGCCTTGCAGTAGTAAACAGGCTCCATTTCATGCTCTCCCATCTGTGATGCTGTAGGAGATATGATTTAAGGGAAAAAAAAAATCTGAAAGGTCCTTGGATACCTCACTTGCTTTTTCTTTTTCTTTTTGCTGAGGCAATTGGGGTCAAGTGACTTGCCTAGGGTCACACAGCTAAGAAGTGTTAAGTGTCTGAGATCAGATTTGAACTCAGGTCCTCCTGACTTCAGGGCCGGTGTTCTATCCACTGTACCAACTAGCTGCCCCAGCCTCACTTCCTTTTTCTCTCATTGGCTTGAGAGCTTATGTTCCCTACTCCTTTAAATCTATTCTTCATCACCACCACCACCACCACTGCTGCCACCATGTCCTTTCTTTTCTGGGTTCCTTTCACTAATATCACTTGAGAAATTACTACTTGGGAAATTACTACCCGTTCCTTGCCATCTCTGAAATACTTGGCCCTTCTTCAGATTTTCGAGGTATTTTTAAAAATTTGTGGAGGTTTTTTTTTTTAAATCTTTTTAGTAACTATAAGATAATAGACGTGCAGCTAAAATTCGAAATAACAGGAGAAAGCTCCAAAATTTAAAAAGTCTTAGCATACTAGTCTTCAATGGGATATAAATGGAACTTTATTCATCTTTCTTTGCTTTTTTTTACTTAACCCATCTTTTGTTTCTTCTATGTCCAATCAGCATTACCCCTGCAATTTTACCTTTTTGTTCCTGGGGATAGTGCCTGTTCTTTCTTTCCTTTAAACTTACTTCACACCTAGATTTTGGTAAATCAGTGGAGAATATAGACTCTGTTGGTCTTGAGCTTCACAAAAGATTTAAACATTTTGCTTTATATTTTTGAGAAAAAGTTCATTTTTAATCTGCCTGGTGAAAGAAAGTTCTTTTCTAGTATCATTTAAAAAAGTAAAATTCTAATGTAGGGATATGAACTAATTTCCTGAATATGAAATCAGGAATTATTATAACATGTTCTTTGGCTCTGTTATACGATTCCATTAGACAGAACTATTCATACTTACCCTGTCATCCATTCAGTAGTATAAATCTGGATAATCTCTAGGTCTATTTTCCCATTTGCAAAATGGGAAGAAGAGAGTTAATTGATATCGAAGTGGTATGAATAGAAATGTAAGTACTACAAAATGTAGAACTTACTTTTGGGGTAATGATGTAACATTATAGATAATGTACGTTAATTTGAGTGTTATTTTGTTTCTTCTTTTGTAGAAATGATTCTGGGGATCACTCTGACAATATGCACTATAACCAGGTAAGTTTGAGCAGATAATGTTTTGGGGCTGGAGGATATGTTATTAAAAATCCTAAGACTTTTCATCTTAAATAACTGAGAAAGTGATCTTGAATTCTTCTGAGTACAGCTAAAAGTGGAAGAAAGATAATTGCCGAGTGCTTTGTTCTTTAGTTCTGAGACTTTTAACTTCTGTTTTTCAGGGTAAAAAATATTTCCGGGAAAGGAAAGGAGGCAGCAGAAACTCAGACTGGTCCTCAGATTCAAACCGACATGGGCAACAATGTAAGAGGAACAACCTGTAGTTTCTCTCTTCTTTCTTTTTGACTTGATCTGCTGTTCTTATCATGGTCCTGTGCTAATGCATAATTGGCTGTAGAGGACTCCCTCTAAACTTTAGCTTTCTATAGAACATGCTACCGTCTCCAGATAGAGTCCAAAGTGAGGCTTTGGATTTTTGCTTTTTGTATGTGGTTAATGCAGAAATTTGTTTTGGTTTTGACTCCACATGTTTGCATCAGGCTTTGTTTTTCATGGGACTGTGGGTGGTGGGGAGGAGAAGAGAGAAAGAAGATTTGGGTGTGAAAATGTAAAAAATCGAATTTTTTAAAAAGGTTATGAAAAGATTTAGAATCAGAGGATTTGGATTCACATCCTGGGACTGGTACTTATTCTATGTGTATATAAGACTTTGGATGCTCTTCTTCATTTCTCTTGACTTTAGTTTCCCTCTCCATAAAATGGGGGTGTTGAACTAGTTGATCTGTAAGGCCTCTTCTAGCTAATAGTCTCTGATTTTTTGATAATCCTAAGGGTAGAGGTAGGTTTCTTAATCATGCTAAAATTTGACACTTTGGCCTAGAAGGAAATGGTGTGGTGTACTTAGTGAGGAACTAAGTTACTGAGGAACCCTACCATGTCCCTTAGAACTTCTTGAGTTCTTGAGAGTTGAGTACTCTCTTTCCCCTGCCTCATACTTGCCAATTTTTAGGTACTTCTTTGAATCAAGGCTCAATGTTAGTTAAAGTTAAGCTCTGTTGTGGATATTTATTTAATATTCATTATTTTCTGTTTCTTCCAATGTAAGCTTGTTTTGGGTTGAGATTTTGTACTTGCATCTCTAGTCCCTTCTAGCACAGTGGTTAGCACATAGTATTTAATAAATATTTATTGATTAGGTAAAATGTTTTTAATATTAAATCATAGTCTCTTCTTTCCACTTGAATCCAATTCCAGAACCTTCTTGACAAGTGGTCAATCATTCAGTTTTCTATGGTGATCTCTTCAGGGATTCCTTGATTGTGTCAGTACTCCTAGAGACTATCCATATCATAATTTTGAAAATTCTAAATATTTGGAAGTTTTTCTTTATATTGAGCCTTTTAACAATTAAAAATAATTTAGGGGAATAAATTTCCTCTCACAAAGGGTCACGAGACAAAAGTTAAATGACCACTTTTCAAAGATTTTATAAAGAAGATTCTTGTTAAAATATATGATATTAACATATTAAGATATGATTCTGTGACCCTCAAGTCTGTCTCCCTGATGCCTTTTTATCTATTGATCTTTATTTGAACTTCTTATATATTATCTCTATAATAACACTTCAGATAATTGAAAATTGCTCTTATGACTTCCCTCAAATATTTTCATTTCCAAGCTAAAATATCCCCATGTTTTTCACCTGATCCTCAAAGATCACTCTCTTCTGTACACTATAGTTCTCCAGGTCTGATTTCATTGAACTTATAGTTCACTGGAGTTCCAAGTTCTTTTTTACATGAATTGCTTTTTTGATACTTTCCTTCCATCTTGGAATGGTGTAGTTTGTTAAAAATCCAAGGGCAAAACTTTGCAATTATTCCCCTTGAAGGCCATTTTGTTAGTTTTTATTCTGCCATTCCAGCCTGTGTGTGTGTGTGTGTGTGTGTTTTTTTAATTCAGACATCCAGTTTGATAGTCATGTCATCTATGCCTTCATCCAGATCATTAATAAAAATGTTAGATAGCACTGAACTAGACTAGTGAAATTTTTGCTACTCATTGGATTTCTTTCTTTCTTTTCTTTTCTTCTTCTTTTTTTTTTTTTTTTTTTTGGTTGAGGCAATAGGGATTAAATGACTTGCCCAGGGTCATACAGCTAGGGAGTGTTAAGTGTCTGAGGTCAAATTTGAACTCAGGTCCTCCTGACTTCAGGGCTGGGGCTCTATCCATAGTTCCACCTAGCTACCCCTTAATGAGCTCCTTTTAAAAAAAAAAAAAATTCAGTAGTAAAAATCAGTCTCCCATTTGAGAAAGAAAGAAAAACAAAACCTCAATTACAAATTTGTATTGTTAAGCAGAACAAATGTCCAAATTAGCCATATCCAAAACAGACAAATACACATACAAGTGTATATCTCTATCCATATATTTCATTCTGTATTCTGAGTCCTTTGCCTTTCCATGAGGAAGTTAATTAGCCTGTTTAACTATGAGATCTCTGGAATCCTCAATATTTTTGTTCTCATTTTTCTTCTGGTATTACTTACTTTACTTTCATCGAGTTCATACTAGTGTTTTCCAGATTTCTTAAACCATCCCCTTCATCATTTTGAATAGCAAAAAAATTTTCCATCTCTTTCTCTCTCTCTCTCTGTCTCTCTCTCTCTCTCTCACACACACACACACACACACATACACACACACATGTGCAAGCACACACTGTGTTCACCCATTCTCTACTTGATAGACACCCTCAATTTCCAATTGTCAGTGCTAAAAGAGATAGATTTTTAGTTAGTTTTGCTTAAGACTTATTTTCCTTTACCCGCCCTGCATCTTACTTCTTCCTCTCCCTTCTTGCCCTTTCCCTCCCATTTCCTACAAGGCAATGTATAGCAGTACCCATCCCTGTGTTTATAAGTTTTCATCTTTGATCGTTTCTTGTGAGGGAGAAGTTCAAATGTCCCACTCCCCCCGATCTTTTCTTCTTGTTTGATTGTGCACCCTTATTACATGGGATAATTTTCCTTAACCTTTCTTGCCCTTTCCCTCTAATGTACTCTTCCTCTCCTTTACCATTGTTTTCTTTCTTTCTTTCTTTCTTTTTTTTTAAGCTTAACCAATCCCACGACTTTGGTTTAGTTAAACTCACTCTTGATTTCTAATGATAAGAGAAGTCAGTCAGTGAATCAATTGTCAATTAACAGTTGAATACCTACTAAGGCCAAAAATTATAGTAAATACTAGGGATATAAATACAAAAAAAAAAAAAAAGAAAGAAAAAAGAAATATTCTCAACCCTCAAGGAGCTTATATTAAAAGAAAACTGGGGAGAGAGGTAGGGAATGGGGAAAGGTAAAGAAGCCAGAGATTTCTCAGAATAGTCCAACTAGATGGAAAATGAGATGTTTTTAGCTGAACTCAAAGGGGTTTTGAATTCCTAGCACTTCTTTTCAGTCAGAAAGGCAGAGGATAGTGATGATATGGTTTCTTATTAGTTTCCTAGTGATGTGATGGAGAAGTCTGTCTCCTCTTTGCCAAACTGGACTGGAAAATTGATTCACTGTGATTTTTTTTTTTTTTTTTTTAAGATTTTCCTTGTCAGGATTTGACTAGTTTATTTTCTAGATCTGTTTGGAGTAACTGGGGATGAAGCTCACTGTACTTCTTCCTATTCCTTCACTATCTTAGTTCCCATCTAGTCACTTTCTTACCTACTGTTCTAAACTGTTGGCCAGAGTCCATCTTCCCAATTTATTCACAAGGATATTATGAAAAACTTTGTCAAATACTTTGATATAACGTGTATCCTACTGTTATTTGACGAAGTCTAATAATTCCATCAGAAAAGGAAATTAAGCTTGCCATGATTTTTAAAAATTAATTAATTTATTTATTTATTTTTATTTTTTATTTTTATTTTTTAATGATTTTTTAAAGAAAGTTTTTATTAATGTCTTCTGTTCTTCTTCTGTTTCATTGTAGTTTATTCCATGTCTGTATCTGTGACTATTCTATGCATATGAGAAAAACTAATGTTGACTTCTTTCTTTTTAGCTTCATCTGACTGCTACATATACGATTCTGTCACTGGTTACTATTATGATCCTTTAGCTGGAACCTATTATGACCCCAAAACACAGGTGATTTTTTTAATTTTGTTTTGACCACTTTTATTATTTTGATGAAAATGCACATTAATATGTAATAAAAGCTTATAGAACCAGGAGTAAGGAGGTCTAGCTTTTACTGCCACCTTTATTACTTTCTAGCCATGTGACTGTGAACAAGTTGAAAAAACAAAATACAGAAACATAATCCCTTGACCTCACTTGTAAAATGATGCTTGTTCTCATAGTTTTGATACTAGAATTAAAGTAGTAGATATGAAAAGTATTAACACTAGAACATTTTCTAAAGTTAGTGGATTTTTTTCCAAAAAATTCACAAGTTTACATAGCTATCTTTTACAGATTTACTTCTTTATTTATAAAGAAAAGCTTTGTATTAATTTCTGAATATTTGTGTAACTATTGCATTAGGACTCCCAGGTTTGAGGATATGGAGGCAGTAATGCTTAGTAGCAAATCATTTAGAGTTGGAAGATCTAGATTACAATCCCAGCTTTTTGCCCTTTAAATTATTCATGGATTTAGTCTCTATGGTCTTTAGTTTTCTCTTGAAAAATGAGAGGGTTGAATCAACTACATGTCCTTTCTAGTTTTAAATCTCATAATTTTATGATTCGTGTTGGCAGTAATCGATTAGTCATCCTGAATCCTAGATTTCTACTCTCACCATTTGCCCAGCTTATTTTGAAGTCCCAGGACTTGTGTTGGATTTCATTAGGATCAGGGATATTTTTGACAATGACTTTTCCCAAACTTAACCATTGTTGTTAGATTTAACATTGTTGGAGGTAGGAGGAAAACTCTAGGTTTAAAAAAACACAACATTAAGCATTTATTAAATTCCTGATTCTGACAGATGTTAGGAGATGAAACATTAGTAAATCAGGGTTCCTGTTTAAGAAGCTCACAAATATCAACATTGGAGGATCATGGAAGCCATCTGGTCCATTTTGCAAACAAAGAACTAAGGCTGGGAGAGGTTAAACCAACTTTCAGTGGTCTTGAATCCAAATTTCCCTGATTCTGAGCCTGACTCTTAATTCATTATACCATGCTGTCTCAAAATGAGGAAACCAAGGCTAGGAAGAGGTCAGGTCATACATAGACTAGATTTGAACCCAGGGTCCAAGGCATATACTTTGTTTAGTACAACTTCTCTCAGCTTGTGTGCTCTGTGAGGTCTTAGAGGCAAGGTCATTTAATAACTAAAAAGGGTCATGGAAGACTCCTGAGAGGATTTGGTATTTGACTTGAGTTTTTTAAAGATGTATAGGAGGCCAGTGGTTAAAGGTGACACATCCCAAACCCCAAAATAACGTGAAAAGTGGTACAAGACATAAAAAGCCAGTGTATGTTTGAGGGCAGAGTTGCATCTTGTTTGTCTAGAATATAGAGCATGTGAAAGGAAATAATAGATCAGTTTAGTAAAGTAGGGTGGAGTCAAATTGAATACCTTAAGTGTTAGGAAAGGAGTTTTAATATTATTCTGAAGGTAATTTAGGAACCTCTAATGATTTTGAAGAAAATAGAGAGCTGCTAAATTTTGAATATGCAAATGACATAATCCAACCTGTGCTTGGGAAAAATTACTTTGGCTGTTGTTTGGAGGATAGATTGAAATTGGGAGAGTTTTAAGGTAAGGAGAATTATCAGAAGGCAGTTTCGACATCTAGGTAAGAGGACTAGAACCAGAGAAAGTTAAAGACCTTGAGGACCAAGTTGGCTATGTGGTTAAATAAAGCCAGAAGGGGGAAAGTGAGTGAAAGATGAAGACTTGGTCAAGGAACCAAAAGATTCTAAAGGTGAAGATTTAGTGTAATATTGGAAGAGGCAGAAGGAGAGATAGTTGGTTCTATTTGGAGAGTGGAATTTAGAAATCTTAAATTTTTGAGATGAAAGATTTCAAGGTCTGAAATGTGATAAGTTGATTTGGGACTAAAAGGGGGAGGAGAAGTAGATCTTTGAAGCTGAGGTTAAAGAATAGAGAAGTAAATTTAGTGGAGAATTTTGCAGTATGAAAGTTCCTGAGGATATCAAGAGAAAGATAATAATCGAGACTTTAAACTCAGAAAAAAAATTGACAGAATGACCCAGACTGGGTCCATATATGATAACAAAAAGTATGGAGAGCTGGTAAAAAGAAGGTTGCATTGTTTTACTTTTTTTTTTTTTTATTTTGACCTCACACATCAAAAATGAACATTTAAGTATATGCAGAACAGAGTTATAGATGAAACTGAATTTGTTTATTTTTTAAAGTACATAATAAATTTAGCATGCTAGTGACAAAAGTATGCCACTTGTGTGTCCCTTTTGAATTTGCTTCTGTTTTCTTGTTTCTTTGATGCTCTTTTCATCTTCTTTCTTTTTTCATCACTAATACTATCTACAACTTCCGTCACCAAAATAGAAATTTTGCCTTGTCATAAATATTCTCAAGAGAAACAAATCATCCCAGCATTATTTCTCAATAACCCTCTAGCAAGAAGTTTATATACCACAAGACCCTGGGTCGCCTGGGGCAGAGAACAAGGGGAAGAAACACAACAGTCAAGGAAAACCAAATGAAAAGAAAGATTCCTCCAAAAGAGATAGCAGGGAAAAAAAAGACAAAGCTCGAAGCACACCCACAAAGGTAAGAAAGAAATCTTTTCATTCCAGTGACTGGATAGTTTACTATCTGACTCTTTTTCGTATTTCCCCCTTTGCAACGTGCAGATCATTTCACTGGCTTTTCTTGTTGGGGTAGAGATACAGACAAAAATAGTAGCTAAATTCTGTTGTCAAGTACTAAATTACCCAACTCATATCTCTTCACTTTTTATAACCTGCTTTGTTTCTTTAGATGTGTTTTTTTGGGGGGTTGTTTTTGTTTTGTTTTGTTTGTTTTTTGTGCTGAGGCAATTGGGATTAAGTGACTTGCCTAGGATCACACAGCTAGGAAGTGTTAAGTGTTTTGAGGGCAGATTTGAACTCAGGTCCTCCTGATTTCAGGGCTGGTGCTCTATCCACTGCACCACCTAGCTGCCCCGCCTGCTTTGTTTCTATTCCTTAATGGTCATTATATTAATTTTACTCCAAGTGACAACTTCATCCTAGGTTTCATACTGTTTATTTGATTTCAGGAAATCTCCAGTGAAGGGAAGTCCCCTGCAGAAGATGTCTTCAAGAAACCACTACCCCCTACAGTGAAGAAGGAAGAGAGCCCCCCACCAGTATGGCTTCTTGACAGGGGGATAGAGACAACCCTGTATTTGGTTAAGGGAGAGCAATTATACTTGATGCAAGGGCTTTGTTCTTTTTTTTTTCCATCAGGGGAAAACTGAAAAACTAAAAAAATTAATAAAGGGAGGGAAATGTGTTAGCTATAATAATTATTGCAACTTTTGATCTATAGTACTACTTTCTTGTCTCACTTTATCTTGACAAAGGTCAATTAGCAAGAAGTAGAGTAAGATGTAGGCATTGCCATACTCCAGAACAGTGAAGAGGGGCAGAGATGGCCCCATATTGTCTAGGATTCAGTTTTGGTTGACTTGCTAAATTACTCTTCATTTTACTTCCAAATGTAAGTCTTGAGAACTTCAGGTTTCTCAGTATTCCTAAGAAGAAAGAGAACAGATAAACGAGAAATAGACCGAAGAAATGACCCAGATAAACAAACAAAAGTTTAAAACAGATATTTTCTTATCTTTGCAGCCCAAGGTGGTAAATCCTTTGATTGGTCTTTTGGGTGAGTATGGAGGAGACAGTGACTATGAAGAAGAGGAAGAAGAGGAGAAGCCCCCTCCTGCCCAAACTCGACCCGCACAGACCCCCCACCGAGAGGAATTGTCCAAAAAGGAAAATGAAGAAGACAAGCTCACTGACTGGACCAAGTTGGCTTGTCTGCTCTGCAGAAGGCAGTTTCCCAATAAGGAAGTGCTGCTCAAGCACCAGCAGCTCTCCGACCTTCACAAGGTAACAGGGTTGGGGTGGAGGAGGGGGTGACAGTGATCCCAACCCATTATGTGGGCACCAAGACCCTGCAGTGGGTGCCTTGTTGGACTCAGGATTGGCAGGACATTCCTGAACTTTGGTCCTAGGCGTCACCCCATATCTTCATCTGCAAAATGGGGTGGTGGTAGTAAAAGCTATTGGTGTGGGTTGTGAGGACCAAATGACAGATAAAGTCTTTCACAAAATCAAAGAGTTATTTAAATGCTAGTTATGATGATGTCAGTGAGGTTCAGAATCATCTCATTTTTTTCATCTGGCTTTCTTCCAGTATTCCTCAGCTTCTCCCTCATAATTCACAGTTAATTCTTGTTATGTCTGACTCTTTGTGAACCCATTTGGGTTTTCTTAACAAAAATACTAGCTGCTTCCTTCTGTAGCTCATTTTACAGATGAGGAAACTGAGGCAAATGGGGTGAAGTAACCTGTCCAGGATCACACAGATAGTGTCTGAGGCCAGATTTGAATTCTGGAAAAGCAGATTCTTAAGTTTGGCACTCAGCCACTTCGCTATCTGGCTGCCTCATTTACAGTTAAACCTGCTAACAATTAAATTAACTTTATTGAAATCAAAATTTTCCTTGTTACACATGGGTTGCCCTGAGAAAATATCTGCCCTTTTTGACTAAAATCGTAAAATTAAATTAAGTGGCAATGGTTGTCAGACTGATGTCACAATTCTAGGGTCTAGGTTCCAAAGGCTAATCATATTCTCAGCTTTATGCTGTATTTTTGAAATTTTGAAACTTAGGTTCTTTTGATGCTAAGTGAAATGAGCAGAGCCAGGAGATTATTATACACGGCAACAAGAAAACTATACACTGATCAATTCTGATGGGCATGGCTCTCTACAACAATGAGATGATTCAAACCTGTTCCAATTGTTCAGTGATGAAAAGAGCCATCTACTGACCCACACCTAACACCTAACACCACATATCAAGATAAGATCTAAATGGGTCCATGATGTAGATATAAAGAGTGATATTATAAGCAAATTAGAGGAACGTAGTATTGTTTACCTCTCAGACCTCAGAGATGGAATAAATTTATGTCCAAAGAAGATCTGGAACTCCTAATTGAACACCAGATAGATAATTTTGATTATATTAAGTTAAAAAGTTTCTGTACAAATAAAACTAATGCAGACTAGATTGGGAGGGAACCATCAAATTGGGAAATCATCTTTACATTTAATGGTTCTGATAAAGGCCTCATTTCTAAAACATACAGAGAATTGTCTCATATATATAAGAATTCAAGCCACTCTTCAATAGATAAGTGGTCAAGGAATATGAACAGACAATTTTCAGATGATGAAATTAAAACCATCTCTAGTCATATGAAAAGTTGCTCCAAATCACTATTGATCAGAGAAATGCAGATTAAGACAACTCTGAGGTACCACTACACACCTGTCAGATTGGCTAAAATGACAGGAAAAGATAAGGATGAATGTTGGAGGGGATGTGGGAAAGCTGGGACTAATACATTGTTGGTGGAACTGTGAACGGATCCAACCATTCTGGAGAGCAATTTGGAGCTATGCTCAAAAAGTTATCAAACTGCATACCCTTTGACCCAGCAGTGTTTCTATTGGGCCTATATCCCAAAGAGATTTTAGAGGAGGGAAAGGGACCCACATGTGCAAGAATGTTTGTGGCAGCCCTTTTTGTAGTGGCTAGAAACTGGAAACTGAAGGGATGCCCATCAATTGGGGAGTGGCTGAATAAATTTTGGTATATGAATGTTATGGAATATTATTGTTCTGTGAGAAACGACCAGCAGGACGATTTCAGAGAGGCCTGGAGAGACTTGCGTGAACTGATGCTGAGTGAAACGAGCAGAACCAGGAGATCATTATACACAGCAACAACAATACTATATGATGATCACTTTTGAAATATCTATAATTCTAAACTGCTGTTCTAGTGAGTCTTATTTAATAAGCAATTTTAAGTAGCCAGCAATAGAAAAGGTAAGAAGTGGATTTTTTTTTTTTAAAAAAATTTAAAAAGGTATTTCAATGCTTCAAACTAGTTCCAATTGTTCGGTGAAGAGAGCCATATACACCCAGAGAGAGGGATATGAAATATGGACCACAGCATAACATTTTCATGCTGTCTATTGATGTTTGCTTGCATTGTGTTTCCTTTCTCTGATTTTTTTTTCTTGTAGATAGGATTTTTCTTGCACAACTTGTCAAGCATTTCAACATAATTAACATGTAGTGGACTTCCTGCCATCTAGGAGAGGGGAGGGGACTGGGGGTAAAGTTTGTAATGGAAAGCTTTGTAAAGATCAATGCTGAGGAACTTCCCATACATATGTTATACAAATAAAAAGCTTTAATTAAACAAAAAAAAAAAAAGAAAAGAGCCATCTACATCCAGAGAGAGGACTATGGGAACTGAGTGTGGACCACAACATAGCATTTTCACTCTTTCTGTTGTTGTTTGCTTGTATTTTGTTTTCTTTCTCAGGTTTTGTTCCCCCCCCCCCCTTCTTGATCCAGTTTTACTTGTGCAATAAGATAACTATAAATATATATACATATATTGGATTTAACATATGCTTTAACATATTTATCATGTATTGGACTATCTGCACTCTAGGAGAGGGGGTGGGGGAGATGAGGCAAAAATTTGGAACAGAAAGTTTTACAAGGGTCAATGTTGAAAAATTAATTATGCATATGTTTTGTAAAAGTTTTAATAAAAATTTTAAAAAAGAAAAAAAGAAACTTAGGTTCTAGTCCTAAAAAATGTATGAAGGAAGTAAGGAAGAAGGGAGGATTTATTAAGTGCTTGCTGTGTTCCCAGAATTGTTCTAAGGGAGGTAGGAAATATAAGAGTTATAGTTTCTGCCCTTGAGAAAGGTCCTTACATTCTAGCAAGAGCCAGCTGGGAGACCTGGGGTTGATGAATGCAGCTATAGAACATGGACAGGGCTCTCAAGCAGTCAGGACAGCACACCCCTCAGGGCAAAATTGAAAGGCACAATTCTCCAGGGCATAGTTTTTCTTGGAAATCCAATTGACTGGGTGCCATATCATCAGAGTGTCACTGCAGCGTCATGGCCAGAGTAAAGTATTATGGTCTGGCCTGGCTTAATATAGTAGGGAAAATTTAATTCTATGATTTATTAACATTGTGACTATGGACAAGTTAGGTAATGCTTCATTTTCCATCTCTTTGAAATGAAAGAGTTGGACTAATAAGTCAACTAAACTTTATCAAGTACCTACTGTGTGCCAGATACTGTGCTAAGTCCTGGGGTTACAAAGAAAGGCAAAAGATTCTGCCTTCAAGGTGCTTACAGTAATTGAGGGTCACAGCCAGCTAGTATCTGGAACAGAATTCAGATCTTCATCATTCCCAATTCCAGGTTTTCATCCATTGTACCACCAAGCAGCCTATGAAATCTGAATCTGATTCCAAATGTCGCTTACTTTGCACTGCACCAGCAGTCCCTGGAGCAAAGCTACTCCCTCTAGGGGAGTGATGTGTCCCTTCTCTGAAATTCATAATCATGCTAGCTCTCCATGCTGGCATGGAGCCTGGCTTCTAGACTGCTACATTTGCATAAGGGAGTGGGAGAAGATTAGAGACAAGCATACATTTCTTTCTGAGCTCCCTCCCAGAGAGATTCTTGGTCATGTATCCCCCCCTCCATGTTGTTACTTAATAATTTGGCATAGAGAAGGGGAATTGAGGTCCGGTCTTAAATGTAAACCATACAGTGAGTCAGTGACATAAACCAGTCTAGTTTAGATTTTTTTACTAAGAGTGATTTTTTTCCCCCTCCCCAATAGTATTTTATTTTTCCAAATACATGGAAAAAGTTTTCAGGTTTTTTTTTTTTGTTGTTGTTGTTTTGTTTTGTTTTGTTTTGTTTTTGCTGAGGCAATTGGGGTTAAGTGACTTGCCCAGGGTCACACAGCTAGGAAATGTTAAGTGTCTGAGACCAGATTTGAATTCAGGTGACTTCAGCATTCATTTTTGTAAAACTTTAGTGTTCCAAATTTTTCTTCTTCTCTCCCTTATCCCCCTTCTCCAAGACAGCAAGCAATCTGATATAGGTTAAATATATTCAGTTCTTTTAAAAATTTCCATATTTGTCATATTGTGCAAGAAAAATCAGATCAAAAGGGGGAAAAAACAAGAAAAAAAAACAAACCACTACTACTTAAAAAAAAAAAAAAGATGAAAATACTATATTTTGATCCACACTAGGTCCAGGAATGGCTTTCACAGAAAGTTCTTTTTACTTAAAACTCCCCTTATTTTCACAGCAAAATCTGGAGATCCACAGAAAAATAAAGCAATCTGAGCAGGAACTGGCATATCTGGAGAGGAGAGAGCGGGAAGTATGTTTATTGATCTTTTCTCTATTTACTAATTGCCATCCCTCCTCAGGGTAAAATTAAAGAGTTCTCTTCTTGCTGCTGACAGTTGTCTCTTATATTTTGATTTCTAACAGGGAAGATACAGAGAAAAAGGAAGTGACCGTAAAGAAAAACTTCATTTTTCAGATTCTCCAGATAGGAAACGAGTGAAATATTCCAGGGAAACTGACAGGTGAGTCATCATCCTTTCTGTTGGTTTGGTGCTGGTAAGACCTGTGAAACAAGGTCTGGCCTATTCATGGTATTTTAGTCATATTACTTCTGTGCAGGAGATAACAAATGTGTGGCTTGTGAAGTAAATAGAAAGTATCTTTCTTTACTCTGAATGTTAAACATTATCACTAACCCTTCTATTTAATTACTATCATCCAAATAAAGTATTGATAAGAAAGGCTGTGTCTCCTGATGCATTGTTGGTGGAGCTGTGAACGGATACAGCCATTCTGGAGAACAATTTGGAGCTATGCTCAAAAAGTTATCAAACTGTGCATACCCTTTGACCCAGCAGCATTTCTATTGGGCTTATATCCCAAAGAAATCATAAAGAAAGGAAAAGGCCCCACATGTGCAAGAATGTTTGTGGCAGCCCTTTTTGTAGTGGCTAGAAACTGGAAATTGAATAGATGCCCTTCAATTGGAGAATGGCTGAATAAATTATGGTATATGAATATTATGGAATATTATTGTTCTGTAAGAAATGACCAGCAAGATGATTTCAGAGAGGCCTGGAGAGACTTACATGAACTGATGCTGAGTGAAATGAGCAGAACCAGGAGATCATTATACACGGCAACAACAGTACTATATGACAATTAATTCTGATGGACATGGCTCTCTTCAACAATGCTATGTTTCAAACCACCTCCAATTGTTCACTGAAGAAAGCCATATACACCCAGAGAGAGGGATGCGAAATGTGGACCACAACATAACATTCTCATACTCCTTGATTGATGTTTGCTTACATTGTGTTTCCTTTATCTGATATATCGTTTGTGTAGATAAGATTTTTCTTGCACAACAATGATAAGTTTGGAAATATGTATACATATATTCGATTTGCCAATATTTTAACATAATTAACATGTAGTGGATATCCTGCCATCTAGGGAAGGGGTGGGGAAGTTGGGGGGAAAAAATTTGTAATGGAAAGCTATGTAAGGGTTATTGTTGAAGAATTACCCACACATATGTTATGCAAATAAAATTAAAAAAAAAAAGAAAAGGAAGGCTGTGTCTCCTAGGGGTCTGAAGCCACTAGGGCAGAAGAGGCACTGTTATACTGTGGAGTGAGCATTGAATTTGGAGTTTGAGAATTCAGATATTTTGTTAATGGTTTTTGGCAAAGCATTTGATTTTTCGAGGCCTAAGTTTCCTTGCTCATTTGTAAAATAAGTAGTTTGGATTAGATGAGCATTTAAGCCCCCTTCTAACTGTAAATCTTGTGGTCTTTGATGTGTCTGTTGTGCAGGTGGATAACCTGGATGAAAAGCCAATAGATTTTATCACTGTCACAAAATGAGTCTTTAAGCAAACTGGAAATTAAAGAATTCCAATTAGACCAGTACTGATGGATTTTTTTTTCTCCTTTTGTTGACACATCTTTTTTAGTTAAGTATATAGAGTTCTATGGGAATAATATCAATCGTTATACTTAGTGAGAAGTAGCTGTAGGATTTAAAATTTTCAGCTTAATTTGGTACTTCAGTACTAATTACAAGGTTGAATTTTCAAAAAATATAAGGGCATGTGAAAAGAGGAAAGGTAGTAGGAATTTCACAAGATCAGTGAGACTTATCTTGAGATTTGATTTTTTGCTGTCTTTATATGAGGCTTAATGCCTTTTGAAATGATGGTCCTTGTTCTGACATTCTTCAACCAAAGGCAAATGCTTACATTCAATTGGTTCTTTTGCAGTGATCGTAAATCTTCAAATAAAGTAGGTATTGACAGCAACAGTAAAGGAAGCTGTGTATTGCAGTCCCCAGGTTGGAAGAAGGGAGCAGGTCTGGGATATGGTCAACCAGGCCTGGCCTCAGCAGAAGAGGTAAAATGATTTTTATCTTGTTTATCCATAACTCTAAAACCTCTGTAGTCTTCTATGAACAAATGGCCTTAACTCTGCTTCTTCTAACAATGCCTTGCACCAGTTGACATAGGGAGTGATTGGAGAAAGGATTGTCCAATTTGTTTTTAGGAAACAGTATTTTCTAGAGTTGATCTCACATAGAGCTGGAATAGAAGGGAGAGATAGGGCTAAGGATCTCATGGAAAAACCAGGAACTACTTAGTGAAAAGGGGAAAGGTGCATAAACTAGCTGTTTTTCTGAATGAAATGGTAAAGAAATACTAGGCATAAAGGGAAGGAAGGTAGGGATGAGAACTGGGAAGAAGCCTTAAGAAGAAATCAGTGTCAGGACACTGTTTAAAATTAAAATATTTTTACTGTGAAAGTAACAAAGCTATCAAATGTCCATTTCCAACAGAGAAAGATGATTGTTCATGAAAGTGCAAATATTTTATTTCATACAACTTGCTTTTTCTTTTAAGTGTACAATAAATGCAACATGTAACTTTTAAAGCTATATTTGTACAGTTCAGTTTAGTTAAAAGCTAAAATTTGGGAAACACTACAGTAGCATACCACCAGATTTCATCCATAAGCTGACATTGTCCTTTATTTGGTGGGCTAACTGAAAGTTGTTTTGATGAGTTGGGAAATTCAGATTTGTTCTATTGAAATTTAAACTTTGTTCTCTATGTTTTTTGGGGGGTATAGCCTCTGTGGTGCATACAACTCTAGCTGTATCTCATTGTTAAAACACCTTTGGTTCTGAATGTCCTTTGCCCTCTAGAAAATTTGATGGCCAGTGCTTTCCAGCTGTATAATAGTCATTTCTTTCTTTGCCTTTGTTTTTCAGACTGAAGGCTGGACAAGGGGGCCTGGTGTTGGATCACAAGGGAAACCTAGCAAGAGGCAGTCAAATGAGACATACCGAGATGCTGTGAGGAGAGTCATGTTTGCTCGATATAAAGAACTCGAGTAAAGGATTGAGAAAGTCCCACAGGGTGCATCCTTCGTTTATCTGTCTGTCTTTTTCTCCTTTTGTTTTGTTACTGTTCTTGCTGCTAGAACTTTTTTTAAATAAAATTTTTTTCAATGTGTTGATGAATATACATATTTTTTACTTTGCTACATCCTTTCCATTCCTTCCCCCTGCTTTCAGACCACATATTTTTTAGAATCAGTGTGAGCTCTAGTGCCTTGCTTTTCTGAACTGCTTCATGCTTCAGAAATGTTAGCCATAGTTTTGGATCTTTGCCACAATAATCCAGTATCGTGGGGAAGGGAGTCTGCCATAGAAGAAGTCTGTACAAATTACTCACCTTCTCAGTATCTCTAGGCACCTCTCCAAGAGGAAGATTTACAGACATGCATGCATTATTAGTAAAGGGAGTTGGCTCAATGGGAATTCATATACCCATGAAATCACAACTCTGATTTAAAGGAACTACTCTGTGCTTCAGATATTACCTTCCATTAAATTTCACAACTCTGTAAGTGAAATTGTGATATCTTACCTTATTTTTTTATTTTTTCTGAGGAACTGAATTGGGCTTTATTCAGTAGTGCCTGAGTTGTTATGATGACTGGATTCTCCATATGCTATTTTTAATTTCTGTGGTAGCCTGGACTTCTCTTTGGGTTAAATAGTACCTTCTTAACTCAAGATTAGCAGCTACATAACATAGTGAACTACCACAATTAATAAAAGTAGAGAAATTGCCCTTTGAGAGGGTCCATATAGTTCAGATTAGACTAGAGATTTATTTCGTTGTTTAGATTTATGATCTAAATTCCAACACTAACTTTGCTCATGGAAGCAGAGTGTGAATAACTGGGTGGTGAAAGGGAGAACTCTTCTTTGATGGAAATTGTAAAGGGTACCATATATCACTCATATACCTCTCTCCCCAAAGAACTTAATGCCTTTTATACTTGTTAATTTGAATAGAATTTTAATGATTGACCTGCCTTAATGACATCCTAAGTTATGCCCATCATTGAAGCAAATATTACTTTAGAGTGTTGATAAATTCTTTCACAAATGGTGGCTTCTCAATTTAATTTTGAGAATCTGGCAGCATTTCCTTTCCAGCAATACCAGTGTCATTTGTAGTGTACAGAATGAGTATCCAGAGAAGATTAAGAAAAATAATTTTTGAGGCAGCTAGGTGGCGTAGTGGATAGAGCACCAGCCCTGAAGTCAGAAGGACCTGAGTTCAAATGTGGTCTCAGACACTTTAACACTTCCTAGCTGTGTGACCCTGGGCAGGTTACTTAACCCCAATTGCCTCAGCAAAAAGCAAAAAAAATAATAATAATAATAATTTTTCTTTGACAATGCTGACTTTTTTGAGTTTTAGTTTTGAAAACGATTTTGTGTCATCTCTAATACTTATTAACTTCTGTGATCTCTGGTAAATTGTGCCTTTAGCTCTGACCCTATTTTCTTTGGCATCAAGAACTTGAAGGTATTGGATTAGGTGATCTCTCCATACCCTTCTATCTATAAATCCTATGAACATAAAATCTTTCAGCTGTTAAAATTAAAGCAGCCAAGCCAAGGGACTCAGTGCAAAGGTTATCAGGAACTTGGGAAATATTTGAATTAAATTTGGGAAATGCCACAGTACAAAGGCACAATTCTTGATCCTTGCCTCTGATTTACCATGTGTTACAGTGTAAGATCCTATGGCCAGGGACTATCCTATCACTCTCCCTCAGCATCTGGCCAGGGTCTTGTAGGCAGTGGATCTATTAACATAATTGAAGTACGGAATAAAAAGTTTTAAGTTATAGATTCTTAATATCTATTCATCCAAAAACTATGGGAGCACTGACCATCTGTTTAGTAATGTGCTAATCACTATGTAAGATGTACAACATCCCACTTATGAGCATCATCCCTCTAAACCTGCCCAAGTTGGGGTTTTTAAGACACCATTTCCTCCAAGCAGCAGGCTCAGATGACTTTACGCATACCCCCGTAGGGCCCTCAGATCTGAGGTGTCTCCTCAGAAGTTTAGGGCCAATCTTTCAATTCCAGATGGAAATGATCCGAGGTTCACTTTACTGTGGACTGCCTCGGTCGTTCTCAGAAGGGGGGTGTAGGGTGCAGGGCAGAACCCAGAGGGACCCTCTCCGGGGATTATCTGTAGATCCAGACCCAAGAGGAATGTTAAGGGGCTTTGCCGCCGGCCACTGCAGCAGTACGGAGCCTCCCGGGCTTCCCACTCCCACACTCATGATCCGGAACGAGCCTTTTGTGGCACAATCGGAGAGTAACAAGGCGCTAGGCGGCCCGGGCGTGGGGCCCAGAGGACGGCTATGAGAAGGACCAGCTTGGGGGTTCTCCCTTCCTCTCCCTAAGGCAGGGGTGGGCTAAGCAGAAAGCTCCCCTCAGCGGGGCCGAGGAAAGCACGCTTGAGGTAGAGGGCCCTGGGGCCCAGGACTTTGTCCCTTAGCTACCCGAGGGAGCTAAAGCCGGGGCCGGCGCCGCGGGGCACATAAGGAAGGGACCCCCAACGGGGCATGTCCCCCAAAGCCTCTCAGGACCTCTCACTCAGCTCCCCCATCTCGACTGTCACTATGGGCCTCGGCTCCGAGAGCGATCCTATTAGGAGATGATTTTTAAGTTCCTTCCTGACGGCCCTCTATGTCCAACAATTATAGGAGATACTTCCACAAAGAAAGCAAAGTGCGTAGGCTAGTAACAGGAAGAGAAGTATTTGCAGCTGAAACCACACCTCCCAGCAGCCACCGCGCAGCGTTAGAGGGCTAGAGAGAGCGCGTCGCGCATGCGCGTACATTGGAAGCTTCCAGCAGGCGGCGGCCAGCCGAGCGGGGCGAGGAGCAGTGTGGGTAGGAGACGGCGGTCGGCGGAGTCGCCATTTTGTTCAGGTCCTAGACCGTCGCTGGAGCCTCTGGGACGCCGAGCCGCGAGGCCTGCCTCGCCGAGCACGGTTAGGGGTGAGTGCGCCGGCTCGTAGGTGCTCTTCCCTATAACTTGATCGTTGATCCCAACCGCCTCTCGGTGAGCTCTTGCTCCTCGTCAGCCGAATCTCCGGTTCCCATCTGTCAGCCCCGGTAAGCAGCAGGGGCAGGGCTCCGGGCTTCGACAGCGATCTCCGGGGCCTTCTCAGACACCTCGGAGGTCGGTGAGCCGAGCTTCCACCGCCGCCCCCTCCCCCTCGAGCCTTGGTTGAGCACGGCGTTCGCGCCTGCGGTCGGCCTCTGTTTCCGTCCCTATCCCGGCTTGCCCTCGCCAAGGCCCTTGGCGTCCGGGCTTCCCCATTTAGGGCTGCGGGTGGGTAGGCTTCACAGGCCGGACGGGTCTCGTTCTCGGGCTACCTTTACCGAACGTGGGCCCGGCCGCCATTAGTCCGCCCGCGCCGGGCCACTCGTACCCGAGGAGCTGCCGCTGCCACTGCCACGAGGCCCTGGGAGCTGTCTCGGCTCGCCTGTGCGTCAGGGAGGAAGGGGTTCCCGGAGCCGCGATGGAGGGCGCTGTCCCGTCTCTCCCCTCGGGGACCTCGCCACTGGTGCTCGGCGCCAATTGTGATGGGGCGCCGGTTCTGCGGCAGCGCCCCGAGAATTCGCAGCTACGCAGACTGCCAGACTGCGGCTCCCTCGGGCCGGGCTTGCAGCGGGCCTGCATTTGTCCTGCAAGCTTCCTCCGAAGATTTAGCTCGCTTGCCATGCATCCTTGTTATCTAAAGGCGCTTTGAAGCATCCTTTAACCCTTCGCAAAGGGCTAAATAGACTTGGATCCCGGATCTGTTTTTCTTACTGGATTCTGTAAGGTTTTATTTAACACCTGAACATCTGGCTTTCGTGCAGATCTTTACCAATAGAGGTTACTCGAAAAAAGATGGTACTGGTCTTCAAACCATTTCAAGCCTGCTTTCAAAAATAGATTGAGATCACTGGTGCATTGCCGCCTTATCTCAAATAATTGAGAAACTGGGCAAGATCTGGCAGGTGTTTTTCCATCTGAATTCTGAAATTGAGTTTCATGGTGGAGTGAGCACATAATTCTAGCTGTTTGCAAAGCCCCCTATGTGCAACATAATTTGCATTAATCTCTTTTCTCTTGCCTTCTTGAACAGACTTGACGTTTGGAGCTGTGTACTAGCACTTTTAAAAGGACTATGGGTTCAGACAAACGGTACGTTACGGGATCTTAAAAATAAATTTTAGCCAGCATTTAGCTGTATGTTTTAGTCCTTAAGCTTTGGGCTTGTTTTAAAATGAACTCATTATTAATAGACCCTTTTTAAAAAATCTCATTTGGTTGTAAGATTTTTTTATTTGCTGATCTGTTATCCGTTGTTTCTACATTTTAGTGGTTTTCAAAGATACTAATTTTTCCTCTACCCTATTTATATCTTACTCTGTCCCCTTTCTTCCTTCACCTGTTAAATTAACTGAGATAAAGATGAGCAGAGTATGGTTGCTGTTTCTTTTACTGTCAGTGGACCCTAATTTGTTTTGATTTATCCAGAGGAGTCTCATTAGGATGTTATAATAATCTCAGAAGTATTTTTAATACACTTTTATTTTTAAAATTAAAATGCCATCCAAATATTCTTCAGAGGAAATATCAAATAACAGTATTGTGTTACTTTCAAAAAGTCTTGAGATTGTGGTTGTTGTATAATAGTTACATAGATAGTTATTTATATATATATATATGCCTATATTATAGTATTAGAGACAGTGAAGGTTATGTATATTTATGCACACATGTACATGCTTACTTTTCACTACTAAAATTTAAGCTATTGGATGGCAGAGACAGTTATCTTTTTTGTCTCCGTATCTCCCATTTGGCTACTCGTAGCTGATTGAGTGGTGTTCAGTTTGAAAGAGTACAATAGTTGGAGTTGCAGGGCCTGAGCTCATATCATCATCATTTGTTACTTTGGGAAGTTCATCTTCTTGGATATCATTTTCCTCCTTTGAAATTTGTGGGAATTCAAATAGATAATCTCCAAGGTTTTTTCTAGCTTTAAATTCTTTTAAAAAAAAAAAAGAGAGAGAGAGCCCAGCCCATGGGAAACTGCAGGCTAAAAATGAGAAGAGGCAGTCTTTCATAAGATATCCTAGAGCTTATGAGAAAACAGAGGAAGGAAGAACATAAAAAATTATAAGATATGAATGTAGCACCTTTAGGCATATATAATTAGGCTGATAAATTGCTTTGTTGCTTTCACTATGTGATAAGTATGTTATTATCTCATCCCTCTTTATTTTCTACTTTATCTCATTATCTCTTAATTTTCTACTTTATCTTACTACTACCAGGGTATTCAGAACTATCTTTTTTAACATAGGAAGCTTTATCACAGACTTAGCAAGTTGGTGGCCTGAAAAAAGAATCAGGAATTATGAATGTGGTGCTTTCATTCTATTCTAGAACTAGGGTTCTTAAACTTTCTTAAAACATGGGCCCCTTCTCAGAATAATGTTTTTAAATATTTGAAGAAAATGCTAAATTTTATTTAGAGGATATTAAAAATAAAGATGTAATTCTCTCCCCCCCCTTATTTTAGAGATAGCATTTTGTAGTTCTTAATATCCTTTTAACATTTACTTCTCTAGCTCATATTTCCTAGCA
>JAJPUD010000577.1:508485-510985 GCA_023553655.1 Myrmecobius fasciatus
GTCCCTCCTCTCTTTACACTTGACCAGGAATCATGAGGTAAACTAACACAAAGTTGAGATTAGGATTAAGATAAACTCTTCACCCCCAAAATATATTGTAGTTGTAAATTTACAAATGTAGACCAGTTGCTATAGTACATGACATGATAACTTTCTATTGTTACTTTATAACTACTGGTCATATAGTTGAATCGGCAAAATAGATAGTTAATTACTTGACTAGATTGAAAAATGATTATTTTGAGAGGCTTCTAAGTGCCTGTGTGACTTGTGGTCCTTGGGTGAGTGACTATGGCACTTTGTAATAAAAGACTGTTAGGAGAAAATCTTTCGAAGTTAAATAAAATTCAAATTATTCCTTTTTCATATTCTAGCACTTCTGTTGCTACTTTGTAGCATAGATTGAGCTAGGTTGTATTTCAAAAGTAGTTAATGATTATTTAAGATCCTTTCCTAAATAGCCCGTTAACATAACTGATTTGAATCAAACAACTGGCTTTCTCTTTGGCCTGCAAAACTCTTCCTTTTCTTCTCCATTTCTTAGTTTACCTGATTTTCTATGAGTCTTATCTAAAATCCCGTCTTCTATAGGAAATTTTTCCCAATGCCCCTTAATTCTAATGTTTTTCAATTGTTGGTTATTTCAAATTTATTTTTTCCATAGTTTGTACAGGTCTTTGTATCTCATCTTCTTTCCCTCCCCTCCCCCATTAGACTAAGCTTTTTGAGAGCAGGGACTGTCTGTCTTTCTTTGTATCCCTTTTGTATCACTTAGCAGTTTTTGACACATTGTGAATGATTAATAAATGTTTATCGATTGATTTGACATTAATAAGACTGCTAACAGTAAACCTACTCTATCTTCTTTAAAGTAGAGAGAGCCAAGTAATCAAATGATGTTCAGATGATAAAATGATTCTTTGGTGCCATGAAAGACACTGTAAGATGGGCTTCTAAAATAGTTTATAAATACTACATGTGCGGTTGGATGCCAGATCTTTTTTTTTTTTTTTTTCCCTTTTGTAAACTATAGGGACCTTTTAAATAATAAGGAAGAGTTCCCAGACTCCTTTGTTTTGGGGAAAAGCTATTCTTGACAACTTACAACAGATGGAAATTCATGTGCCTGTTTTTCATGCCCCATCAACACTAGATCCTGTAACATTTGACCCTAATTTTGCTAAATTCACAAATCTGGAGTTAAAATATGTTGCTTACCTTTGCATTTTGGAGAGAAGCTATTTCCCCAAGTGGTTATCTTGGGAAACTGAAAAAAGTTGAAACTCACAATTAAAATTAAGTATTATGTTAAACTGCTGGATATATTGTGCTATAAGTTGAGTTGCTTAATATTTTCTGTCGAGGACATGCAATATAATGAATACTATCTTGCAGAGTCAGTAGAACAGAGCGTAGTGGAAGATACGGTTCTATCATAGATCGGGATGATCGAGATGAACGTGAATCCAGAAGCAGACGAAGGGATTCAGACTATAAAAGATCCAGTGATGACCGCAGGAATGATAGATATGACGATTATAGAGACTACGACAGCCCAGAGGTAGGTGAATGGGACCTCGTTTATAAAATTGTCTTCTCTATAACAGTTAGAAATCATATAGCACTTTAAGGTTTGCACAGCACTTCATGTTATTTCATTTGATCTCCCATCACCTCATGATAATAGGTGCTATTTCCTATTTTACACATAAGGAAACAGCTGGAGAGATGAAGTGACTTGCCAAAGGTTACATAGTAATATATGCCCAAGACAGCTCTTTCTGACATCAAATCTAACACATCTGGAATATACTTCTAGCTGCCCTTAATTTACTATCTGTGAAAATACTTGCTTAATTTTTGTAAGCTGAGATGATTAAGTGGAGAAATAGACAAAATATTTCTTCTATGCACTTCATAGAAAATTTATGCTGTGTAGGTGTCATGAGTTATTACATATGAAAATTATTTAACTCTTCAATTCCTCTAGCCTTTCATTGAACTTCAGTTTCTTTTGAATTTAATATTCAGCTTCTGTATTCTTAAATAGATTTGAATTTAATCTGCAAAAATAATTGAAATCATTGAATCCTGAGCAGTGTTGTAAGAAGTGTGAAAAATTCCAATTAGTGAATTGTGTTGAAATAAATAATCATTGAAAGAGGTAGTATTCAGTTCCTGTTAGATCCCAATTCATCACAGTACATGTTTTTTTCCAAAGAGAAAATTACTAGTATCTATTGACTAGGTGTTTATGACAGAAACTGTGGAACCAAAATGTCCTCATTTTCCTGAAACTCAATGTCTTTCTAGTTAATGCTTTTAGTGATGGGAAATTGTGACCATATCCTCCCCCATCACATATATGTCCCCTTTCCTCTTAAGAGTAAAAACTCAGTCCCAAAATGGAGTTTTCATTGTAGTTTTATTTATTGTCCATCAGAGGGAACGCGAGAGAAGGAATAGTGACAGATCAGAAGATGGTTACCATTCTGACGGT
>JAJPUD010000577.1:513485-562416 GCA_023553655.1 Myrmecobius fasciatus
AGTGACTTAAATAAAAGCTTTGTATATATTAAAATCTTTATCCAAAAGGAGGAAAACAAAACAAAACAAAACTATAGTACTAAAAAAAAAAACCAAAAACAAATAATTTGCTCTGCATTTAAACTTGGCTGCATGGCAGGGCCACTGGAAAAAATCATATATATGTATATATGATTAAATCTTATATCAAAACATCCTTTTTCCCCTCCCCCACCTAATTACATTCTCACTGTGACCATTGAGAAGAATATTATAATCTTAAACTTTGCATTTGAATGTGGAAAGATTTTTTTTTTCTGCCTGTAGTAGGCATTTTTATTAATTAATGCCTGGAGACAACATGTTACTTGGGTGCAGGCTTAAATATATTAATCTTTCCATAGTATATATGTAAATGCTACTAAAGATATGTGCATTACAAATCCAATGAAAGTAGCTCAGTGGAGGTGTCCTGCTGCTGTTTATTCTTGTTAGTGGCAATGAAATTACTGTTTTATTTAAAGTGCCCTTTAAAGATGGCACCTAATTGTAATTTGTTAAATGCAAATCATTTAGGATTCTTTCTTGTAGTGTTAGTCAAGTGTTCTTCCAGTTGTGAAGATAACACTTTATGCTTTGCACTTGAATAGCATTTTGGTCTAGAATTCAAATATGTAATACTAAAATGCTTCAGTCAGATGCACTTTGGAAAAAGTTTATTTTTTAGTTGTAATAACTGACATAAAAACATAACTGCTTTTCATATGACAATTTGTAAGTTGAGTCATCCTGAAGTAAATTATGTTATTGGGAATCTTTAGCTATTTATCTGAAGACTCAGCTAATGAGAGTATCATTTTAACTAACTCATTTGTCAGATTTTTATACCTCTCATTTCAGTAATCTGAAGCCGTGGCATTGTAGGCTTCTGAAAACTAGGACGTCATGCATTTCATACCATGGACACCTTCATAGCAAACTCAGAGCATACTTAATCCTCATGTGCTTAAAAGTAGAATTTCCTGGCATGACATCCATTGCTACTAATGGGTGTACCAAAATCTTGGTTGCCTAGGAGTTTAAAACTTTCAAGATCAAAATTTCTTTTAAAACAAACCAAAAATTCCACAATTTTAATGTATACAAAGCTATATTGATGTGTATTACTTGGAAAAAAAAAAAAAAGTACAGTCCAAATTCACTCCAGAAAGGACATTAGACTCAGGGAACCCAAAGTAGTTTTGAGTCTCACAGTAGCCCTCCTGCCAAATTATAGATGGGATGATCTTTTGAACTTTGCCAGCATCTTTATTTCTATATATGCATATCCTAGTGAGTGAAAGGTCCATCATTTTAACCCCATAGGTTAAACACAATCCTATTCTCTAAAATACTATAAGATGTTAGGACAATTACTAAATTCACAACATAGTTTAAATCTCCCAGAAAAAAACCATCATTTCTTCAATATATCTTTTTAGGAGGCTTAGACTCCTTAAAAATCTAGGGCTGTAACCTTGCTTAAATCTCTTCTGCTCTTGTCACACCTCAGTAAACAGTTATAAAAGTTGCTCCCATTAAATGAAGACTCTTTGGGGGCAGGTATGAGCCCCCTGATACTTGTGATCAGAATGATCGAAGCTTAGAGCTTTAGATTGTTAAAAACTTAAAATGGTCCCGTTTAGTCACTTTGTTGACTTGATGGACATGGTGGTGAATGCATTTGTAAACTTCCTACCCCCTGAAGAAACTTCATTGGCCTCCTGGTTACTCATTTTGAAAGAGGGTCTGTCTTTCAGTGAAGAAGGCATCTGTAACATGGGGATTACATGAACTGATGTAGTTGGGAAGAAATGAAAATTAGTTATGCTTCAGTTGGTGGCATTCAAAATAGTCCCGTCCCATCCCTTTCTTGCTCCCCCCCCCCCAAAAAAAAAAGTTTAACCAGGTTCCCTTTGAGGGGTAAACTCCCTTCTTTTCAGAGGGACACATCTTGACAAAAAGTACTGGGGGGAGGATGGGAGTTTAAATGTTTTTATATTGATTAGATTTGGGGGCTTGGGGGACAGAGCAGTGAAGCAGTGCCCAAGGACAATTGTTCTAAAGGGCTAAAAACAGAAGGCCATCTAAAACTTGGGTTAGTTGTGATTTTGGGGGTTTTTTGTTTTTGTTTTTGTTTATATAAATAGACTGTCACTCTTAGCAAACCTGTCAATGCTGAATGTTAGGACTTCTGTCTCTGCTGGAGACACTTCCTGGTTCCATGTCAGCGTTTAGTGTTTGGCAGCTCTCTCAACACGCCCTGACTCCGTTTACCTTTACTCCGAATCCCATTCTCTTACTGCCTATGTCCGCCTCTCTGAAGGATTGGATGGGCAGAGTATAGGTGGCGGTTGGTCCTCCCCGTATGTTGTCCATTTAATTCCAGAGCACTGATTCTTCCGAAGTGTGCTCTGCCCTGGGAAAATGGACACACATGCCTCAGAATGGGAATAACTAATTGCTTTTTTTCTTGCAGAAAAAGTTGGTGATACAAGGAAAGCACATTGCAATGCATTATAGCAATCCCAGGCCTAAATTTGAGGATTGGCTTTGTAACAAGGTAAAGTAATTACATTTTGAAAAGTAAATTAAAACTTTTTAACTCTGTTGTGTGAAAACCTAAGGGTATACAACAGCTATCTGGGAGTGAGAGTTAACAGAGGAAGCGCTGACTCAATTACTTTGACTCAGTCTTGTGCATGTTCGTGAGTGCGAGTGTGTGTGTGTGTGTGTGTAAAAAATCTTCTCCAAGAAAAGATTAAAAGTAAAGTCTAGAGAGTTTACTCTTTTTTCCTGTCCCTGAATACTTGGCTACTGCTCACTATTCATCATTTGATTGTGGAAATTTTTTCATAGCCCCCAGAAACATTTAAATAAAAAGATTTCTTAATTCTTAATTAGACATGAACATTACTTAGAACATAGTCTTAGGGACACCCAACTATCCTAGTTAGATTTTCTATCCTATAATACATGATGTCTTAAGTGCTTTTAGGATTTCTTAACTAAATTTTTTTGTAGCTCTTTTATTTTAGGATCATTATAATTGGAGCTATTGATGTTAGAATATTTCATCTGAAACTTGAAAGAAATACTTTTTAAATGAGTATATATTCCTGGCACTTAATGATTCATAAGATATTATGGTAGATTATAATTCAGGTAATGTCCTCAGGATTTCTTTGCAAGGTTATGGGTAGCTTTGTATGTAGGATCTAAAGGGGGTTTAATTTTTCTCAGTTTATATCAAGCACTGTCAGCTTGGGTGGTCATTTGTTTGGACACAGATTTGTGAGAAGTGAAACATGCACAGCATTTATTTGAAGAATGTTCAACCCAGAGTATAAAGAATTTAGTTACCAAGCTTCTATTTTATGTAATATTTGTCAGCTGTTACTTTCCCAAGCTGTTTCCTAGCCTTCCAGTTTATGATATCTATGTTAATTGATACACTACTGGTTATGCAATCTTTTAGATAATAGATTTTTGGTTAAGAAGTTGTCCCTGGATTATCTCACACCTTGGGTTCTTTAAATGGTAAGCTTAGGAGCTCTAGAACCAGTTTTAGAATGTTGGTTTTGTGATTGTTGGGACAAGTCAGAAAGACCTGGGTTTGGATCCTTACTTGAACATTATGTGACCTTGGTCAAGTCACTTAGCCTCTCCCTTAATCTCAATTTCCTCTCATGTAAAATGAGAGGTGATCCTAGTACCTACTTCACAGTGTTGTAAGGACCAGATGAGGGTGTGTGTTCATATATATAGTGTTTCACAAACTTTAAGGCAATATGTTAATATTGCCTTAACATTGAAACCTTTTTTTCAGTTACTTTTAGTTTTGTGTTCAACTGTTTTTGGATTTCTAAGTCCTTCAGCTTTATAGTATCTGTTTGCATATTCTCTTATTAGGGAAAGACCCTTTGTCAACCTGTTGGCATGAAAAAAAAAACCAACTAAAATTCTAGGTTAATAGTAACTGCTTAAATTTATAGAACTTTAATTACCTTTGTCTACTTTTTCGCTTGAGCTCACAAAAAAGTTTTAATGCCCATTTTACAAATGAAGGATCTGAGTCTTAAGTCAGAGCTATTAAATGACAGAACTTGAATGCACATCTTATATAAAGTCATGTATAATTTATATAAGGCCCTTCTGATGCATGAAGTCCAGAAATTTCTTTACACTAGTTAGCTGCCTCACAGTGGTACTAACTTACATTCACATTAATCTGTATTTATTTCCAGATGTCCCATTTGACCTTCTTACCTCTTTTGATAACTGATCTTTACAACACTCCAGTTTAATAGAATAGGAGACAGAAGTTCAGATCACACATCTAACAAGCTATAAAACCATGGTTCAAACTCTGATTGAAATTCTTAAGCTTTCTACTCCAAATATTTTGTGTTCTGAACTTTATTCAGATAGCATGTGTTTGTTTATCAAACTGCTTGTGTTGGATTATTTTACAGTAAATCTCTCTTATGTCCTATTCCTCCTAATGCTGTTGACTATAATGAGATAACTGACAGCTTGCTACATAATTCTAGAATAAAGAAAAACTTTTAAGACTTTATTAAAAAAAAAAAAAGGTCCTACATGATCAGCTTTTCATAGTTTTCTTAGAAGAATTAGGGAAAATTCATGTAATATACACTTTTTTTTTTTTAACTGTCGTTGTTCGTAGTCACTTATGATTTATCCATCTAAGGAATAGACTGAATCCTGCTGCTTTATTTATAGTACTTCAGTGGTTAATGGGAATTATGGGTTGATATGAAAAATAACAGAACTCAACCCTCAATTTTTTTTCCAGTGCTGCCTTAACAACTTTAGAAAAAGACTCAAATGCTTCCGATGTGGAGCTGATAAATTTGGTAAGTTTGTATTAACTTTTTTTGTTGTTGTTGTTTTGTTAACATTCCATTCCTGTGTCCTGTGTGAGCTATATCTATTTAATTTTAGACACTGCTTCCCCTTATACTTGTTTCCATTCACGTTATGATGTTTCCTTTATTATCCGGATTTAAAATAATAGCCTCTTTTACACTTCTGATTTGCCATTTGCTTTTTAGTAGTAAGGTGCAATCCAGTGATTGCCTAGATGAGCTTTTCATAAATAGCAAATTATTGTCTTCTGGAAAGCAATTTGGAAGAAATTAGGTTTAGGCCACTGTCATACCATATCTCAAAATGGATACGTGTCATGAATATTAAAAATGCTTAAACAATTGTTTAAATTAGAAAAGAGCCCATCTCTTTCATAGTTGGTATTAAGTGGCAAATTCTGGCAATTATCAAAGTTAAATAATTAATTTTGATTATATAAAATTGAAAAGCATTTGCAACAAAATACAACTCGATTAGGGTCTGATAGCTGAGTGTGTGTATATAAGCATATATTGCATAAAATATGTGTTTATGCACACACACACTGATAAAACAAAGAGCTAGCCCCTAATATGTAATAAGTTGATGGATAGGAGCAAACCAATCTTAAAAGAAAAATGGTAAACTATTAACCATATTAAAAAATACCCTAAATCACTAATGTATACAAATCAAAACAGTCCTGAGTTTTTCCTTTACACTCTACAAATTGACAAAGATGGCAAAAGATGGAATTAGCCATGTTGGAGGGGTTGTAGAAAAACTTAAATATTGGTGTATGGTTGATGGGCTTTGAATTGGTACATTCATCTTTCTCATTTTTTTCCTTCTTCTGTTTCTTAAGACTCAGAGCAGGAAGTGCCATCTGGAACCACAGAGTCTGTCCAGTCTGTGGATTACTACTGTGATAGTAAGTGAAAGTACTCCTTAATAGATTGTCATTACTGTTGTTTATCCTGTTCTTGGAGACGAACATGATGTTTAAGGAGGTGGTGGTGCCATGAGAAGCAAGTGAATTGGATTGAAGTGAGGGAGTGCAAAGTCACTTTGGAGCTATCTGGGTCTAGTGGCAAAATACAGATTAGGACAACTAGAGATAACTCTGGGTGTTCCTTATTAGAATTTGACTTCTGGTTGAGGCTTTTTTTTTTTTTATCTCTCTATAGTGCAAAATAATCTGAATTAAAGTGTATTATAGTTGTGTAGGTTTATACAGTTTACAGAAGTGCAAACAGGAATATATGTGATACCTTCCTGGAACACCTCAGTGATTAAGTTCTTAATTGAGCTTCAGATAAAAGGTCCAACTTTGAAACTGGTTCTAACTAGTATTTAGACCTGCCTTTAACAGTAATTAGAAACTGAAACATGCATAATATTTCTTATTTATATCCTCAGCTATTATTCTTCGAAATATTGCTCCTCATACTGTAGTAGATTCCATAATGACAGCATTGTCTCCATATGCATCATTAGCTGTCAATAACATTCGGCTTATAAAAGACAAACAGACACAGCAGAACAGAGGATTTGCATTTGTGCAGTTGTCTTCAGCAATGGTGAGAGTAATTTTTAATCTTGGACACTAAATTTTAAGTGTGACTAATAATTTCAATGATGGTTTGCTGTTCTGTGTCGTTGCCTTTTTAGAGATCACAATTTTAACTATTGACATTAATTTTATGGCAATTCATATAGTTCTAAATTAATGTATATTCAGTTCTGGCAATTTAAGTGACCAAATTTTTTTTCTTTTTTTAAAATTTTATTTATTTTTAACACATTACTTTATGAATCATATTGGGAGAGAAAAATCAGAGTAAAAAAAAAAAGGGGGGAGAGAAAGTGTTTTTTAATTCTTTGATTCAGGTTAATTTAACCCTTCAGTAACAGTGTATTTTTCTTGTTTTATGGGAAAAGATGTTGAACTTCTAGTGGTTTCAAATATGCATATGCAATGAGTTAATCTCCTTTTTAGAGCCAGATTTCTTGAGAAGGATTAGCAACTAAATCTTGTTTCTTTATTAAAATATATTCCCTTTTAGGATGCTTCTCAGCTACTACAGGTGCTACAAAGTCTTCATCCTCCACTGAAAATCGATGGCAAAACAATTGGAGTTGATTTTGCCAAAAGTGCCAGAAAGTGAGTGACTGCATTGTCCATGTTTAAAACAGTCCTGTTCTAAATGAATCCCGAAGACTTTTCCCCCAGTGATTCCTTATCAATTTTACAACAAAGCTGTTAATTTTTACAGTAGTGTTTGATGACTAAGCCTATGTGAATAAGATGTTTTTCTGCTCATGGAGTTTATTCCTTCACCTGTCCTTGTAAATCAACTTGTGTTTAGTAAAGAACTTTTTGCTTCAGCTGAGGGTAAAAACAAATAAGGAAAAATATAGAAATAATGGCGCATAGAAGCTGGAAGGGAGCTTACAGAGCCCATTGGATCTTAAAGCATCCCCCAGTGGTTTTACAAATGAGGAAACTGAGACCAATAGAGAGTGATTTGCCCAGTTACATAATCTGAGGTGCCACACTTGGACATAGGTCTTTCTGACTCCAGGACCAACTTTCTATTATACTATGGCACTGTGCAACAAGGATTCCATTTGATGGTAATCATTAGATTTCCAGAAGTGGACAAGAATAATAATTATTATAATTGCCACAGATTTGCCTGATTTATTGGCATATTTCATCCTATAAGTGTTTTGGTTAGTTTTCTGATTGTGGTGGGGTTGTGGGTGGGTGGGTGGGTGTGTGTGTGCGTGCGTGCGTGCGTTGTGTGTACATATATATTTAGAGAGAATGGCACTATTGTGTTGAATTAAGTGTATAAAGTTCTGACCAATTTTCATGATCTTCTGGCACTAATAGCAGTTAACAACTAGTACCTTCGCAGTTTACTAATTTTTGGGCTAGAAATCAGCATGTGGGGGACCATCTCTGATTGCCTCATGTGGCTAAGTTAGGGAAGAACAAACCTGAGGTAGATATTGAGGGGAAAGTACAGTTTTGTTTATGAGATTTGGTCTTCATGGTTTCAGAGATTTGGTTCTCCCAGATGGTAACCGCGTCAGCGCCTTTTCTGTGGCTAGCACAGCCATTGCTGCAGCTCAGTGGTCATCCACGCAGGTATGAAGGCGGGGAGGGTCCTTTGCTCAAGTTAGTGTTATGGTATTGCCAAGATTTACAGGTAGAGGATTTCCTGTTTTCTCTATACCTACCTGCATTGGTTGTGATTGGCATGCTCTCAAAGAAATTATTAGGGAATGTTTCCTAATTACTTTTATCTGAAGTTTACTAATTTTATGTACATTCCCCCTTTCTGCTGGAATTTTTCAGTCTCAAAGTGGAGAAGGTGGCAATATAGACTACAATTACCTCCAACCAGGCCAAGATGGCTATGCACAGTATGCCCAGGTGAGTAAAATCTTAAGGAATTTAGAGTCTTCTGGTCTCCAAAAATCTCACAGGAGTTTGCCAACTTTGCCATTTGCATTTTCTTCAGTATTCACAAGATTATCAGCAGTTTTACCAGCAACAAGCAGGGGGAGTGGAGAGTGATACATCTGCTGTACCAGGTATTATACTTCGTTGCATCTTATGCTTAAGCTTTCAGAATTGAGGTAATCTTACTGGATTACTTAGAGTTCAAAGATAATAAAGAATCCTCTCTGCTATCCTATAGATTCTCATACAAGATCCATGGTTTTTGCAATTCAGAGAAAGGTCCAAATTGCTCTTGTATTTGCCAACTTCCAACTTGGCACAGTGACGTTGTTTTAGTTCTGAGTGACCAAGTCCATTTTTACTTGCTTCTTTAGAAATGTTGCCAAACCTTTTTACAAGATCCAGAAAGAGTTTGACAAATGCCCTGGACAAAGTATAAAACTTAAAGATTTTATTATTTTAATTAAGGTTATAAGTAAAAATTAGTTGATTAAATCTTTCCTTAACCAAAAGTATGTGAATAATTTGTTTGGTTCTGCTATCCTGTCCCCTTCTACTTCAAAAAAAAAAAATCCCCCCAAAACCGTATTTTCTGTTTTTAATAAAATTTAAATGTCAAAGGTTAAAGGATATCTTCTCTACATAATGCATATCCAGTGGGCCTTTAGCGATAATTAGATAATAGGAATTGACATAGACTACAGTACCATGCTGGAAGGACATCAAAGAGGAATGTTGAATGTTTAGCTTATAATTTTGTCCTTAAGTTTCAGGTAACCTAAGTACATTAGCTCTCTAATCAACTATTTTTATTATCAGGGGCAGCAGTCACCACTACTTCAGCAGCTGTAGTATCCCAAAGTCCCCAACTGTATAATCAAACCACCAATCCACCTGGCTCTCCGGTAATCTGTAGTTTTAAATATAGAACTGTTTACTGTTATGGAAACTTTTGTTTTCCTGGGCAAATCTTAACCTTTTCTGCTCTGAACAAGGATTAGATGGAGCATATTGCCTTTGTGTTTTTGATAAATGAATTGTAAAATTAAGTAATTAAAGTTTCTCAAGATAATTCACTTATATTTATAATGCATGCCTTGACTTAACCTTTAGGGAAATGTTACCTGTTGATAGTATATCATGTTGAAAATTTGCTTTAGTTTATTACTATAGCTTGTCAGAGGCACCTTTGGGAAAGTATATTTATTACGTTCTTTTAAGAGGCTTTTAAAATGAGAATTACTGAATGCCCTTTCTTTTTCCAGACTGAGGAAGCACAACCAAGTACTAGCACTAGCACACAAGCACAGACAACTTCCCCAACTGGTGTAGTCCCTGGTACCAAATATGGTAAGATTAAAATCAAGATCACTTCTTATCAAGAGGCTTTTTTATATATAAGCACACAAATTCATTTTCTTAGTTTGAATTTTTGTTTGTTATTGGAAACAATAATTCTTCTAAATTTTTATTTTATAGCTGTCCCTGACACTTCCACTTATCATTATGATGAATCCTCGGGATATTATTATGATCCAGTAACAGGACTTTATTATGATTCTAACTCTCAGGTAAATGCAATATCATCCTAATGTATTTTCATTTAAAATCCATTATCTTCACTTAGGTCAATTTATGAGGCATGAAATTAAGTATTCTCTGTAGGAGTAAAATCTCAAACATCGTAAATAGTGTTTAGTACTTTCCATTTAAATTTGCCTTTTTCTGTAAACCCAGATTAGTTTATTCCCTTTGAAACCATTTTAAACCTTTTGAAAGATGGTTTAGAAGCCACTTTAGTCTTGTCCTGAAGTATGTGATCCAGCTCTTACTATCCTTGTAGAAAGGCCAATTTACTTGTTTGTTTGTGTTTTCTGTTTCCTGCTAGTAATTCCTCAGGAAGAATTTGTTTTTGAATTTTCAGTGTTTCTAATCAGGAAATTTGAAGAGTTAATAGACAAAACAGCTAGTCTTCCTTAAAAGTTTTGCATATCAGAATTTGAAATTTACAGCTCATTTGTTTTTCTAATATGTAACTAAGGGCAGTAGTTAGAAAAGCCTCCATACAATCCTAACAAAGTCTTTAAAATTTTTTCTTTGTGGGATCCCCCCCAAAAAAATGTAACACTTTTGAGGTAGAACTCACAATACATTCAACTTCCCTTGTTAGGAGTGAGAATGGTGTTAAGATTTATGAGCTCTTATGCCATTTCCTGTCATGGCTTTTGTTACTCCTGACCTATAGTTAATCTATTGAAGAAACCCCAAATTAAGCTTTAATCTGTATCCATTTTTAAAATGAAATTTTTGCATGAATGAGGTATTAGGTGTCATAACACATTCTTTTCAGTATCAGGAACTACAGTCAGGGGAAGCTGGCTGTGGTTGTGTGCTAGTGCTAGTACCCGACTATGTATCTTTGGTCTAGAAAAGGAATTCTGGTTTGGTCTGTGGGACCCTGCTGTTTCTGTATAATAACTAACTCTAATTAAGACACAAGCAACTGAAAATCTTGTTATTGATCTGTATTCCTATATTTGCCTCCTTCGCCAGCCTTAAGATTCCTTCCGTATCTCATTTCTGAGCTTATCCTTAACTCGGCCCCATGCTTTCTAGTGGAACTGACAGAAGGTTGGAGGTGGAAGGCAACACTAGTCCAGTCCACCTAGCCTTTGGTCCTTGTTCAGGTGGAAGAGGATCCTCCCTTTAAAATAGTCAATTCCTGCAAGATATTTTCATGCAGACTGACAACTCTGTATGTGAAAACTTCTATAAATTTTTGCTATCATCTTATATGACCATCTTCCCTAAAGACACTTTTATTGCTAATTTGAATTATTGTTTGACTTGACTGAAGTCACTATTGTCACTTTTGTCACTATTGAACAATCTTTTTTTTTTTTTTTTTTTGCTTTCTAGTACTATTATAATTCTTTAACCCAGCAATATCTTTATTGGGATGGAGAGAAGGAGACCTATGTACCTGCAGCTGAATGTGTAGCCCAACAACAAACTGGCCTGCCTTCTACCAAAGAAGGGAAGGAAAAGAAAGAAAAGCCTAAGAGCAAAACAGCACAGCAGGCAAGGCTTGAATTGTAAAGAACTGGTAGAGTGTGATGTGTATTATTTCATTTAATCCTCAGCGACCTAGAAAGTGGTAAACTCTACAGTTGTTTACCCTGTCTTACAGATGAGGAAATTGGGCCAGAGGGTAGAGTGATTTGTCTGAGATCTAACAGCTAGTTAATATCTTGATTTTAGAACTGAGTTTGAAAATACATTTTCTTGATGCAAGCAAGGGGGGATGGCATTTGGTCACTTTTGTTCTGATATTCTGCAATGCAGAAAGTGTATATTTTATTGATAGTAGACTCCATTTCTTTGGATTAATATTGTGACCATTTAAAGCAAACTTTGTATAAAGTTTTTGTATGTCTGTTTTTGAAAATAGGAGTGGCACATTTAACATCAGATAGTTTTACTACTTTGGTTTGCTTTAAAATAATTCATATTATTGGTTAGTATATCCTTGTTCATTTTAAAAGACTTCTCTGAGATTTAGTAATATTGTTTACCTTAAAGCTCTTAATTGCATATTGTAGATTGATATTAAAAATACTTAGGTATTTTGCTAGAGAGCTTTTGGGGTGAAGAAAGATCTTTAATGACTGATATGATGCAGAGACCTTGGTCCTCATTGTCCAATCACATTTATGATTTTGACTTCAAATTTTTTTGTTTGTTTGTTTTTTTTACTTTAGATTGCCAAAGACATGGAACGATGGGCTAAGAGCTTAAATAAACAAAAAGAAAATTTTAAGAATAGCTTCCAGCCCGTCAATTCCTTGAGGGAAGAAGAGAGAAGAGAATCAGCTGCAGCAGATGCTGGCTTTGCTCTCTTTGAGAAGAAGGTAAAGGGGCATTAGCTAGCAACAGTGCTTTAAGTAGAATTGGTCATGCAAAAACTGTGGGTTCATGGATTTTCATTCCTCTTTTAAGGGAGCTTTGGCTGAAAGACAGCAGCTTATCCCAGAGCTGATGAAAAATGGAGAAGAGGAAAATCCACTCAAAGTAAGAAACAATTTCACTATATTCTAAAATTTTTGTCTTAATTTTAAGGAAGTTTCTTTTATGTATTGGTAGTGATATATTTGTTACACAGGATTATATTTAATTTTGTTTTGTTGAATTTTGAAATTTGCATATTGGCTAACATTTCTTATTTCAACTTTGATGGTATTACAGTCAGTATAGGACCAATATATTATATACTACAGATTAAACAAGCATTTGTTCTCACCTAGAAAAGATATGCTTTCTTAAATTTTGGCACCTTAAGTTTTTTATCAGGATGATCATTTGATAAAGTTAGCATTTTTAGCTACAGATTATCTTATTTTTATATATATGTATATCTATATGGAGAGAGAGAGAGAGAGAGAGAGAGAGAGAGAGAGAGAGAGAGAGAGAGAGAGAGAGAGAGAGAGAGAGAGAGAGATTATTGAGAGGGAACAATTATGCTCATACATTGCCACACATGTAGAGTTAAATAAAAGTTTAATAATACACAGAATATAAATAAATATATGATTAATTACTTATTGTCATATTATAATGTTTAAGATGGCTTACTTGGAGGTACAGTGGTCTGGTAAAGCTTCATTGAGAACACTGTTAGACTCAGCCTTAAAGAATACCTTAACATAATTTAGAATTTGATGGGACCTTGGAAATCATGTAGTCCAACCTTGGTTTGCTGATGAAGAAACTAACTTAGGTGAAGTGACTTAACTTTCTCAGTGTTAGCTTTCAGTGCTATGTGAAATGCTGCTTAAGAAGGGTGAGTTTTAGATAAGATGTGATGATTGTATCCAAATCTTGAACTAATAGGAGTTCTCTCTGACCCTCAAATTTTGAAAAAAGTACACTTAATAATATTTGCCATTTCTTTTCTAGCGTGGTCTAGTAGCCGCTTACAGTGGTGATAGTGATAATGAGGAAGAATTGATGGAAAGAATTGAAAGTGAAGAAGAAAAACTGACTGATTGGAAGAAAATGGCCTGTCTTCTCTGTAGAAGACAATTTCCCAACAAAGATGCTTTAGTTAGACATCAACAACTCTCTGACTTGCATAAGGTTTGAGTTTACAGTTTTCTAAAATATATATTCTTTAAGGTGCCTAATTTTCCCAGTTAGAATGGAAAGTGGCAGTATTGTACTAGAGTTACTTAGAATATGAAAATGACAAATTCTTTTTAAAAAAATAGTCATTAATTTGATAATTTCAGAAATCTGAGTTCTTTTTTGCTTGAAATACTTTACACAGCAAAACATGGATATCTATAGACGATCTAGACTATCTGAGCAAGAACTAGAAGCCTTGGAACTAAGAGAAAGAGAGGTGAGTGAAACAAGTTATCAGCTCACGACAAATGTTCATAATAATTTAATTTTTATTATCATAATGCTTTATGGTTTGTGAAAGACTTGATACATTATCTCCTTTGATCCTCACAACAACCTCCTTAGGTAGATACTAGAGATATAATCTCCTCCATATAATTGTAAGGCACTTGAAGGCAAGGACAATTTTGGTTCAGAATGAGGAAAAGTCAAAACATCATTCAGTTGCCTCAAGGAAAGATTGGGTTCCCCATCATTAAACACCTTTTAAATGAAGGCTGAAGGCACTTTGGGGACATATTATAGAGAGATATTCTTGTTCAAATATATATTAATCTTCTGAGATTCTGATTTTAAAATATTTGAATATCTTGCCTTATAAGGCATTTTTCTAAAACCTTAAAAAAAGGATCATTGACCTCAGAGCATTAGCATACTATTTTCGGTTCAGCAAGAGAAAGATCCTATGAAATTTACCAATAAGCATATAAGATAGTATGTGATTGCCAGGTACTATTATGAATTCAAGTGAGGTTATGGTCTCTTTGTCCTGGAAAAAGTTTCTGGGAGGACATGGTCCTAGAGTAAAAATATCCTCAAACTCCTTTGCTTGACTCCATTCTCTGCTTTCCATGACAAGCTAGCATATAGCAGATGAGTCAACTGATTTGTTTTGACAAATGTTATTGGTGGTGTCATTTTAAGTTTGCTTGAGAAAATAACTTAAATTTTACTCTCATGCAGAAGTGCTTTAATTAAAAAAAACAAACAAACAAAAAAAGCCAGAAGTGACTTTTACTTATTACAGTTAAAATATGGCATTAGTAATGTAACATGAGAGAAATCACATACAGCGTTTTTCAGTGTTAAGGAAATGTTAATAGATTTAAATGAATTTAACACAATTTAAATGTTGCCTTGAGAAATCTAGAAGTAGATATAGCTATTTGAAGAATGAATTAGGGTAGGTTTCTAACCATTTTTCTTTTCCCATATATAGATGAAGTACCGAGATCGTGCTGCAGAGAGACGGGAGAAATATGGAATCCCAGAACCTCCAGAACCCAAACGAAAGAAGCAGTTTGATGCTGGCACTGTGTATGTATTTTGAAAATTTCACCACATGTGAAATGAAAATTTTTTTTCAGTCTATGTAACTTTTTTTTTCCCTTTCCCCATTTTTAGTAATTATGAACAGCCGACAAAGGATGGCATTGACCATAGTAATATTGGCAATAAAATGCTACAGGCCATGGGATGGCGGGAAGGCTCAGGTTTGGGAAGGAAGTGTCAAGGTATCACAGCCCCCATTGAGGTAAGCAATAACCTGGTGTTTGGGTTATGATGAAAGATTTGCTCTAAGGGAATTTTAGCAACCTCATTGTCCTGTTCTTTCTCCAAATATATCATTGAAAAAACTTATTCCTAATCCATTCAGCCATTGTAGTGAGAGAGGAGTTTAAGTGTGTTAACTAGTTTTTATAGTTTGTAGGCATTACATAAAAATTCACTGTAGTCTCAAGTATTTTGTTAGTGGTCTTATCGAATTGGTTTTATTTATGTGAAGTTACTTAAAATTTAGTTATATAGCTGTGTCCATTGAATTGCTATTACTTAAATTATGGGTTGCAATCCCCTGAGGAATCATATAACTGAATATGTATATCTAGTTTATATACCTGGGGTTGTGTAAAAATTTCTTGGGCAAAAAAGGGGTCAAGGGAAAAGTTTTAAGAAGCCCTGGTTTAGGGTATAGATTTTGTTTTGTTTTATTTTATTTTTGCTTTTTTGCTGAGGCAATTGAGGTTAAGTGACTTGCCCAGTGTCACACAGCTTGGGAATGTTAAGTGTCTGAGATCACATTTGAACTCAGGTCTTCCTAACTTCAGGGCTGGTGCTCTATCCACTGCGCCACCTAGCTGCCCCTAGGGTATAGATTTTATTTTATTTTATTTTTTTATTATTTTATTTTTTAAAAAACTTTTTATTTGCAAAACATATGTATGGGTAATTCTTCAACATTAACCCTTACAAAGCTTTCTGTTACAAATTTTTCCCCCCTACTTGCCACCCTTCCCCTAGATGGCAGGATATCCACTACATTTTAATTCTGTTAAAATACTTGACAAATTGAATATATGTATACATATTTCCACACATCATTGTTGTGCTAGAAAAATCGTATCTACAAGAAAGAAAAATCAGAAAAAGGAAACACAATGCAGGCAAACATCAATAGAGAGCATGAAAATGTTATGTTGTGGTCCACATTTTACATCCCTCTCTCTGGGTGTATATGGCTTTCTTCAGTGAACAATTGGAACTGGTTTGAAACATTTCATTGTTGAAGAGAGCCATGTCCATCAGACTTGATCATCATATAGTCTTCTTGTTGCCATGTATAATGATCTCCTGGTTCTGCTCGTTTCACTTAGCATCAGTTCATGCAAGTCTCTCCAGGCCTCTCTGAAATCATCCTGCTGGTCGTTTCTTACAGAACAATAGTATTCCATGACATTCATATACCATAATTTGTTCAGCCATTCTCCAATTGATGGGCATCCATTCAGTTTCCAGTTTCTAGCCACTACAAAAAGGGCTGTCACAAACATTCTTGCACATGTGGGGCCCTTTCCTTCCTTTATGATTTCTTTGGGATATAAGCCCAATAGAAACACTGCTGGGTCAAAGGCTATGCACAGTTTGATAACTTTTTGAGCATAGTTCTAGATTGCTCTCCAGAATGGCTGGATCCGTTCACAGTTCCACCGACAATGCATTAGTGTCCCAGCCTTCCCACATCCCCTCCAACATAGGGTATAGATTTTAAATGGTTGTCTCAATAATAGATTCTTCTGGGTTGCCTAGAAGTAGGGGGGTGGGGTGAGGTGGGATTTTTTTCCTGTAGCCAGCATTTAGTCCTGCTATAAAGCAAGTGCTACTGGCATCAGACTTTTCAAGGCAAGTGATATAACCTTGCATTGGGAGTACAGTTATTTTGAATGTGTACTCTTATACCCTTCCCAGAATCAAATATTTTCTGAGCAGTTTTTTGTGGTTTTGTGACAGTTGGTCTGTTCATTTTTTGTTTTTTACTTTTTGCTGAAAGAGGTTTTTTTGTTGTTGTTTTAATTCTCAAATCTGCTCTAGATACATAGTCAGGAAATTGTCTAATACACTTACTGTATAAATTTTCAGTTTGAATGGTCCTATCAAGGGAATGAGCTTGGGAAGAAGAAACCACCAGTCTGTGCTATGGAAATATTCTTGCTTTATGTCAAGCGCCAGACATCCTTTTTTGTTTTTCCCTAGGCTCAAGTACGAATGAAAGGAGCTGGCTTGGGAGCGAAAGGCAGCTCCTATGGTGTGTCAACTGCAGATTCTTACAAGGATGCAGTACGGAAAGCCATGTTTGCTCGGTTCACTGAGATGGAATGAGAAGTATCACCTTGCTCAGCACCTTTTGTATACTGATAACTGGCAAAGAACTCCACTTCCTTCTGCTGAACTGACTGTTACAACCTGTATCCTTAGGAGCACTGCTAGTGCTGGTAATGGTTTAGGACAAACCATTCTATTTCCTTGGGGATTTTTCTTCCTCCTCAAAGGTTTTCCCATATGTGGGTTATATGGGGAATAACCTTCTTTTGTGTTGAAGGGATCATGGGCAGACTTAGGGGGGACTCCCTGTCTTTTATACCTTATTGTATATTACTGTAATTTACTATATTTTATGTGTGCAGACTGTATTGTAGTATACTATGCTCCTCTGGTTCACTGTAGATGTTGAGAGGTGTTAGGTGTTGACACTGACATCTCATCTATGTTTTGTTGTTGTGCTCTCATTTTGGCTTAAGCCTTATGTATATTTTGTATGATATACCTTTGTATATACTTTTTGAAGATTTTCGGTATAGTTGCCAATTCTGGCTCCTTTACAAAAGAAGCATCTGGAAAAATAAGTGCAGTGTGTCTTTTTATTCTCACATGGGCGGATAGAGCGTGTCTGAACAGGCACAGTGATGAATAGTCGGTTTTTTGTTTTTTTTTTTTTTCCTTTTAAGTGCTTTCAGGTTATGAGGTTTTTCCTATCACCATAGCAGGGTAGCAAGGTTGGGTGGGCTTGAAGTTTTTTGTCTTCTCTTTGCCAGTTTCTAATCAGTTGTTTTAAATTCGAAATTTCCATGAAGTGTAGCAGAGAGATCACTAACCAACCTCTACTGGATGCCCAGGTTATAATAGAGTCTTGTCATCAGTTTGTTATGTGGGCATCAAGGCTCCCTGACCCCTTCTTTCCACTACTACATTTGTTCTCTCATCAAACAAGGGAGTATTCACTTAAGGAACATAGTCCCAGACAGAGTCCAGATTGTTGGGTATTCGCTAGTCATCTTAAAACAAATGGTCCCTACTACCAGACCTAAATGCTTTTGTTAAGGTGTAATAATAGCATTAACTTGCACATTCCCAGCAGACCCAAGCTACCTGCCTTCCCTTTTAACCTGCCGTCTGCTTTCTTTGCAGAAGAAATTAATGGGTGAGTTCCATTGTTATTTTCCAGACCTGACAGTTAATACTTCTCATCAACTGTTTCTCAGCCATCTTGGGAACTGAATATAGGGCACAATTACCTTGCGGGCAGAGCTCTAGAAGGCAAGCAAGCTGGCTCCCTGGGGCTATGTCAGGATGAAGTTGAGAGATGGATGCAGTGGGAGCAGAGAATCAGTCCTGATCTTTGAGACTTAGGAAAAGCCTGCAACACTTGGGAGGAATCGAACATTGCAGAATCTAAAAGAATCTGTATTCCTAGAGTTAGGAGAAATACTACATTGATTAGCTGTATGAAATATGCATGTAGTTTTCTCCAACTCTTGTGCTTGTGGAATTTTGGTGCATTGGGGACCAGTAAAAGAAGCATTTTATAAAACACCTACTGTGCTACATAATTGGGATATCAGGCAAGAAAATAGCCCCTCAAGGGAGTTTAATGTTTCATTTTTGAGAGGAAACATGTACATAAATAAGAAAGATACAAGATAAATTGGTGAGGGGTAGTCAGGAAAGGCTTCTATGAGATGTTGAAAACAGGGTTTTGAAGGAAGTGTTTTTTAGGAGATAAAGCTGAAAAGTGTGAAGGACAGTAAGGAATTCAGTTTGGACTACAGTGGAGAAAGAAATATCACCTAAGGTTATGAAGGCCTATTAAAAGGAAATGTGGGGATGTGACCAAGGTGGAGCTCTGGAAGCCTCTTGAGTTGTTGGTAGGATTGAGTCCTGAGGGGATCTTGAATGGGGCCAACATATGTAAGTCTAAAATAAAGACTGGAGCCTAAAGTCTGAGCTGGAGTAACACAAATATTGCCATAGAACAAACCAGGTAAGTGCCAGCAAAGTGCTGTGACCTTTCCTTTCTGTCCATATCCTGTTCTTGAAAGCATGCAGATCTCTCTCCTGGATGCTGTGTCTGGAGCTCGGAGAGGGTACCAGGGACCTTAATACCTGTTATGTTATTAGACTGCAGGAGCAGATAGAAGTGGGTGCCGGGGAAACACAGGGGGTGAGAAGCTGAAATGGGAACACAGTGTAGTGTTTTTCTGAGGGGGGGTGGGGAGAAGACAAGAGGGGAGTGCTCCAGGCATGGAGATTGGAGCTGAATGTTCCTGCTGGCAAACACCTGAGTTGCCTGTCACAAGTGGCCTCATTAGACACATCTGATAGCGTCAGCTTATGAGGAGGATTCCAGGTGAGTGCACATATAATGGGATCTGGGAAACTCTTAATTATGTGAGCCCAGCTAATCAAAGACTGTAGTTGGAGTCTCCTTTCTCCAGAGGGTTGTTTGAAGGAGCTCAAGCAGCTGAATACTTGGGGGAAGGCAGGGAGGAGAAAAGGCTTGAAAAGCTCAGATGGAGATTGCCTTGTCTTACCCACACACCACACCTAAGGGCATTATGATGCCAATTTCATCATATAAGCACTCCTAATCTAATCAAGGGCAAGCTGCTGTTTTTCAGTGGCACAGGAACAGAGCAGAGTAAGTTGATTTCTTTCTCAGATTCAGGAGATTGTTCAGTTATAGCCATCTTCCTCTGGGACAGGAATAGAGGAAAGTTAGATGTTTGAACCGAAGTAGTCTCCATCACCAACTCAGAGCCTAATGGTGGGACATTTCTTCTGAACCTGAATCTTAACTGATTTGAGAATACCTTTATCATATGCAGCATGTGCCTCCTCAATTCCAAGTCTCTAAAGATGGCCCCCCCCCTGGAAGAAGAGCTCTTGTCAAATGTTGAGACTAACTAGGCAGGGTTAGTGAGGTAATGGGAGAAGCTTGGGGCTCTGATCACTGCCCTTGTCCCTGTGACTCCATGCACATAGGCTTCTCTACCTGCATTCTAAAAGCCTGGACCAGATAAGAGGGCGATAACTGGAAAAACTTGGCCAAGGTGGGGCCTTGGGTTTGGAAGGGGAACCTTCCCCTATCATCTCTTGTAGGGAAAATAGGTAATTTTGTGTTATTAATCTCAACTTAATCTTGATATAATCTGGGCCATTTTAATCCCTAGTTTAAGCCATTTCTGGAATTGCCTGGGTGGGTAGGGTCAGTTGGGGATGTAGATGGAAACTCGAGCAGCTGTCCTGGCCACTCTTCAAAGTACTCTGGCTTCTGGGCCTAACCCTGGATAACTAGGGAGGACTTGAGATAAGCCCCTGGACAGGCAGGGGCTGGGTTGGTGCCCCAAAGGGCGCCCAGGGCCTAGCCAGCCTGATCCTAGAGGGAAAGGGGCCATGCTAGACAGGTGGAAAGGAAGCCCCACTCAGCACAACCTTGCACTGAATAGGCATCTGGGACAATGGGGTGCCGTGGTACCCCAAGCAAACCGCCAGGTGGCAGCACACCATTAATAATCAGTGGCTGGCTCTAAGTGACTGGGTAGAGTGGGGAGACTCAGGCTGGGGTTAGCCAACCTGTTTTGGAGAACCTCGCCACTCAGTTTAAAATTGACGCTGTTGTCATGTTACCTTGAGGGCAAAAAGACTTCCTCTAGAGCTCGATCTGCATTTCCCAGGTGGGAAACCTGGCTCTGGTCAAAAGGAGAACTAGCTAGCCTAGCCTAAGTGGCAGACACTTGGTAGTTGGCAGGTGCGTACTGAGCATGAGTGATTTGAGCTTACTGGAGTTAAATAGGGTGGGGTGATGAATTCTGAGCTGGAATTCTAAACCTGAGTTGCTATCTACTTGACTCTCAGTAGATACACGTTATTTGGGGCAGTGAAGACAGCTTTGTGGACATTTTTTCAGTTTTGGTGGTTGGATGGATCAAATTTAGGGAATGGTCTAGGAGGGGTGGATTATATATGACCTGCTTGACTATAAACTGGTTCTGGTGCTCCCTTGATAGGACTTGGTGTGAGGAGCCCTGGAAACGTATATGTGCATTAAGTGCTTTGAATCTCTTGGTGATTCTATCTAACAGGAGGGTAAATTCTCTGAGTTTCCCAGCATGGCAATGCTCAGGGTCGATAAAATGCATTTCCGCATCTTGTTCTCCCCTCACGTGTTGTCTGGGGTGACTATTGACCTCTCACAATAACATCCTGGCAAAGGCATGCATCAGACCTTGAATATTTCTCTGGAGAGAGAAGGGGAGCTGGAGAGATGGAGTAAGGGGTCAGGGCCAGCTTGTCCCATGTCTGAAAAACTAGCATTAGGATCAGAATCGTATAGCCTTAAATACTAGAAGCCCTGAATGTTAGAATTGGGTGTGCTTACAGAGTATCTCCAGCAACATCTTAAAAGATGAACAGACATCACGGAGGAGAAAGGATTGGCCTAATGCTGCAAGAGCTGGGGGAGCAGAACCAAGGCTCGAGTTTAATGAAAAATAGTCCAGTTCTCTTAACCCAATATATTAGGATGTTTCTCAAAAACACATTGGATCATACCTCAGGAAGACTACTTGTACTGGCATTGGAGGCTTGGTGTGATCTGGTGCCAAACAATCATTCTGTGCTTCACCTTTAACAACTTCGGCTCAGGCACTAAACTGCACATCTGGAGGTTCTCTCCAAATAACTAGTCCTTCCTTTCTCCATACATTTGCATCTATATTTGATATGTCTTTGTCCCTCTATTCCACCTGCATCTTTTTCTAAAATAGTATTTTCCAATTACACAAAATTTTCAGCATTCATTCTTTGAAAGATTTTGAGTTTAAAAGTTTTCTCCCTCTCCAGCATGGCAATCTACCCTAGGTTATATATGATGTATCTCTATGAGATTCCACCCATCCTTCAAAATTAAGCTTAAATGCAAATTTCCATGAAACCTTCCCTGTACCCTCCCCCTGGGATATCTCCTTCCTCTAGTTTTTTTCTTCCCTCTTTGTTCATACCTATTTTATGGCCCTTACTCTTAGCTTTGTGCCATAGTTTTCTATTAGACAACTTCCTGAAGGTAGCTAGGACATAGCCACCTCATCTTCCTACCCCTTTGCTCAACAACTTTTGACATAGCAGACGCTGTTCTGTATGTACCTTAGCTGCTGTTAGGTGTGGGAGCAGGGTAGTGCATAAGATCAGAGAAGGATCCTGCCCCATAGAAGGCAGCCTCTAAAGGAGTATCTTGGTCTTGGAGTTCTGCTGAGCTTTGAGTCACTGGGTAAGATCTGTGTACCTACCTATGTCCAGGCCAGAGGTGGACAGAAGCAGATGTGTATGTCTTCATTTACACAGAGGGTCTTGTGGTATCTTTTAATGTTTCTCTGAAAAGAATATTAAGTGGAGGTAGTCATTGGAACCCCAACCACTCTTCCCCACTCACAGCCATACAGTGGGGACAGGGCTTTTCCTCCATTCTCCATCTCTAGACTCTCAGGACCCATTGTGGTGCCACGACTTGACTCCCCATCACCCAGCAAGTAGAGCAACTTCCTTATAGTCTGTTCCCTTTGGAGAAGGGATTGCTTCAGCTTTCCTCATTTGCCTGGCACTTACTAGCATTAATACACTCATATTTATGGAAAGACTGAATTTTGGGTTAGAGAACTTGGGTGAAAAACCTTGTTCTGACGTTGCCTGAGCACTTTCCCCTTCTTAGACTCAGTTTTCTCCTCTGTAAAATGGGGAGTTGCACTTAATGATTTCTAAGGTTCCTTTAAATTTATTAATTTCCCTAGGACTTCTGACATTGATTTTGCCATAGCTCATCCTTCCCTTGTGACAGGATCAGAACCTGTTCTCATGATGTGGTCAAGTGGTCTAATGCCACATACTAGATATTCACACTCCAGGACCTCTGCATTGAGCTAGGAAGATACAGCCATCTCCCATGTCTGCTTCTCCTTTAGTGATGGGCAGACAGGAATAATAGCATTTCTATAGACCTTTATGATTTCCAAAGCAACTTACCAACAATCTTGTGAAGCAGGTGCTGTTGATATCCCCATTTTATAGATATATGAAATCAAGGGCCTTGGGTGACTGGGTTTTCCTAAGTAGGAGCCATTCAACCTAACACAAGGGTCAGCGGAGGAATCCAGGGGCCCCAGCTCCTAGCCCTGCTGCCTCTCCCAGGACTGGCCTGCTTGCCATCTGGTGCCTGGAAACACCAATCAATTCCCCTGACAACTCCCCCAAAGAGCATATGGGATACTGCTCTGCATTAGAGGTCTGTTAGTGACCCCTAGATCCAAGGAAAAGCTGTCAGAATTTTGGGTCCAAGTTAGGTCCTCCTTTCCTCCCCACCCAAATCCCTGAATCAAGAAAAAACTGGGGTCTGCTTAGGGGAAAGAGACCCAGACATTATAGCATCAAGACCTAGATTGAGGAACAGCCTTGGAGACTATCTAGTCCAGATCTTCATACAGAGATTAATTGGGGACAGAATGGCTGATGTGGGCCTGGAACCTGGTCTTATATTGCCCTGAAGTTCACTTCAGTCAAGAACAGGGCCATGTTCCAGAAGTTTCATGAGACACAAGAGACAGAGATGGGGAGGGTGGGGGACAAAAGGGGAGAGGCGCTTACTGAGGAGAGAAATCTGTGTCAGCAAGGAGAAGGAGGGGTTGCCCAGCTAGGAAAGGCCTGCAGGGGAGAGATAAGGCTGAGACTGGGAGAGCTGAAATGGGAAGGGTGGGGAGGGAGAACCAGGCCTTTCTCCTTGTTCAGGAGATAAGGGAGAGGGAATTGGGTGGTTAATTCAGAGCATTAACTCCGACTTCCTCAGGGCAGGTACTGAAATAAGTCCCAGAAAAGAGAAGCAGCAGAGGTTGGGAATGAGTGCCCCCTCCCCAAAGCCCGTCTCCCCAGGCTTGTCAGCTCTGGCCCCTGCCATCCTTCCTCAGCGCAACCTATCCCATTGTCCTAGGGCCACACTGAGGCACCCTTCACGAAGAGGACAAGCAAGGGTGATGGATGAGGTCAGGACAAGATCTGGGTTGGCCCAGCAAAATACCTACGTTCTTCCAGAGTTTTAGAGGATATATGCTGGCACTCTTCCAGCCTTTCCTGGAATACTGTGGCTATGTTACTAATGTCTTGAGGGGGAGACTGGCCTGGGCAGAGGCAGGGGGGGGGAGGGGGTCCAGCCCTAGCTGAGCCTTCTAGACCTCCAGGAAATATCTCACTGGAAGATCTGTTTGATAGAGTCCTGGATTTGGAGTCAGGTTCATCTTTAGAGCTAGAGAAAGAGGCCATCTACTCCCCAGACCCTTTTCTCCGTTAAGGAAACCAAGGCTCACAGAGATTGTGACCAGAAAGACTTAAGATTTCAACTGTTTCTCTGACTACAAATTTTCCAGCTATCACTTGCTCTTGAGGTTGAATCTTAACCAGCTGCCTGATCTTGGACATTAAACTTCAGATATCCCTTTCTATAAAACAACAAGGCTGGCTGGACTAGAACAACCTCTGAATCCCATGATAGGATGGCAGGAAAGAGATAGACTTGGGGTGGTGGACTTTGACAGCCAAAATACTTTTACTGGACTAGACACTGTGCTAAATGCTGGAAGTATAAATGTGAAAAATACAGCCCCACGCCTTCAAGGAGCTTGCAATCTAACAGGGCTTGAAGAAAATGGAAATGCTGATACAGGGAGAAGGGACCCAGTTCTGGGTCATGATGCAAAGGAGTACAAGCTGACAATAGGGAAATGAAGAAGTGGTTGGACTGGGAGCCTTCTTTAGATGGAAGCTTTAGGAAGAGTGCTCCTCATTCTAGAGGGCCAGAGGGGACCCAAGAAATGTGATTTCCCAAAGCTGATGCAATCTTGAAAGATGAGTTTCCTGGGGCCACAGTGAAGTCTAAGGAATGCAAGCTGATAGAAATGCTATCCAGAGCCAGAGAGGAGTGGGGTGGGGTGGGGTAGGGCAGGATATAGGGACCACAAGGTTTCTCCCGCATCACATTCTCTAAGCAGAGTTACATAAGTCTGAGTCTGGCACCATCTCCAAGGGAGGAGAGGGAAGGAGAGGGTGGAGGGGAAAGCCAGGTCTTCTTTGAGGATCTATTTCTTGTCTAATTGAAGGCAGAGAAGAAAATCTCAACATTTTCTGGAGATGGTCTTGGGGAAGGTTGGAAGGGAATCAGTTACTAAGACCTTACTTTCCCATCACCCTGTCATAAGGGATGCCTGTGGGTGCCTGCTGTAGGTAACAGCATGTATATATGTGCATATGTGTTCAGGTGTGTCACTGGGTGACCTTGATCTGCTTCTGTGTACTTGGAGTCTCTGGGGTGGTCAGTGAAAATGTCTGTGTGCTTGATACATGATACCATGTGTGTATGCACATTTGCAAATAGCCATAGGGGGGAAACACCATACATAGGTGTGTCTGCACGTGCTGCAAGCTGAATTCCTGTGTCTGCAGGTGTGCAACAGTGTGTGTGTGTACATTGTGTGAGCCTCTGGATGTGCATCCTTGTGACTGTATCTGCAAGGTGGGTCCTGCATGCTGGGGTTCAGGAGGAGGCTTTTGGAAGTGCCCCTTAGTCTCATTCTCCCTTCAGCTGTGTCTCTTGATGGCTCTGGGGATGGAAGGAAGTGGGCACATGATAGCCATTGAGCATCAGAGCTGGGAAGACACATTCCTCTGAGTCACAGTTTCTTAAACTGTTGGTCACATAATTGAATGTGGGGGTTGCAAAATTATGATTTATTGGTACATTTATTTGTACACTTTATCTATTTACCTGGAGTCATGTAAAAATTTCTTGTGCAAAAAGGAGTTAGTTACAAGTGGAAAAAGTTTAAGAAGTCTGCTTAGGCCAGTACTCTTTATGGATGGCCAAGCTGAGCTCCAAAGTCACTGATGGAGCAGCACAGAAACCCAAGGCCACTTGGAACCTGGTCTCAGATTGCCTTGAAGCTCACTTCAGTCAAGAGCAGGGCCACTGAGATATCTTTTCCCCATGCCAGATTGCTTGTTTAAGGAGGAAGTTCCCAGTGGTTCTAAACTTAAGAATCCTTAACCCACCTATTAAGAGCTCAATCATCTCTTTCTGCAGGATAAAGGGCCATTTATTAAGTAAGCTAAATTGAGTTGGCTCTTTCTGGGTTGGTTTTTGTTTCAAAGCAGATTTTGAAGAGGCAGATGGTGGAGTGGAAAGAAGTTAGGAGACATAGGTTGGACTCATAGCTCTTACTAGCTGTGTGACTTGGGTCAACTTTAGTAACAACACTCTGACCCTCAAGTCTCCTCATCTGTAGATTGGGGATAATAATATGCTACCTACCTCACAGAGCATGGCCAAGAAAGTGCTTTGTAAAGCTGAGAGTTATGTAATTGAATTGTTATCATTCAAATTTATTTGACTTCTAGCTTTGGCCCCAAACTGAGCTTTAACCTTCTTCTTGGACTGAGACCTAACCCATCAGCTATTTCATAGGCCCCCGTGGTGGTGATTACAAAGGAGAATGAATGAGTGTGTGTAAAAGCACTATTGGGGAGCCTACGTGGGGTGAGGGGATGGGAAAATAGTCCCAATTCACCATCTCTGTTCTATACTAAGTAGAAACTCTCCTCTCCAAAACTCTAAAGCTCCTTCCCTTCCTTTTCTCCAATTCCCCCCTTTCCAACTCCCCAATGCAGAGAAGTTTGGGAGATCACCCCACAGGTACTCTTCAGGGATTGCCAAGGCTCTCTAATCTCCAAACCTTTGGTGTGTGTGGCTGCAAAGGGGTTAATTCCACTGCTTCCCCGGGCTCATGTGTGCATAGACAGATTCCAGAAAGGCTTTGGATGAAGGGCCCTTGAAATGCATTTCATCTGCATTAATAAAAGCCAGAAACATCTCTGTGGGGGAGATGAGGAAGTCACTGGGGCTGAGCTCAGTTTCCATTCATAGCCTGGCACAAAGGAGACTTGGGAACCTTTTCAGGTGCTCCTGGAGAGAAAGGATCTGCCCTTGAAGATCCCCTGCTCCATAGCTCCTGTCCTTCGAGAGGCCTTGTTCTGGGGGTTTGGGGGAGACCTAGCTCTGCCCCCAGAAAACATCTGGACTATAACTGAGAGACTGGCCCCATATGGTAGCACTTGGATTATTCTACAGGTTAAGCAGCAGCTGTAGTATACTGGAAAAACTCCTCAATTTGTTGGACCTGAGTTCTAATCCTGACTTTCATGCTTATCAATTGTCTGACCATGGGCAAGATATTTCTGAGTCCATTTCATCATCTGTAAGATGGGAATGGCAGCTCACAGGGCCATTGTGAAAAACATTTTGCAAGCTTTGGAAAACATCTGAATTATAAGAGTCCTTGGAGATGTCAAGTGTTATGGGAAACCTGGAAAAAAGTCTAGGAATCATCAGAGGGGGTGGGATCGAAGGTGATTTGATTGGGGAGAGGTCAGGGGTCTAATGAGGTCAGAGAGAATAGAGCCCATCAGACTGTGAATGGTCTCTCTGAGGAGCCTCAGAATTAATCCAAAGTGGTTAGCCTAGAGGGTTTAGAAAAGGGGGAGGCAAGGCAAGACCACTGTTAGACTGACAAGGTGACCTCATGCCCCCCCAAAAAATTTCACTGGCTGCCTATGTGAAATAAAGGAGCTGGACTCCACTGCTCCCCTCTAGCTCCAGCATTCATTCACCCATATGGTGAAGAAGGGCCAAAGAAGGTTGGACTAAAGGACCTGGAGCTGTTTAGTCCAGGGAAGAGATTTAGGGGGCTGAGATAGTTGTCCGCAAGCATTTCTGGGGCTGGCATGTGGAAAAGGCATTAGACTTGCTTTTCTTGGCCCCAGTGGGCAGAATTAGAAGCAACGGATGGGGAGTTGCCAAGAAGCAGATTTAAGCTCATGAAAGCTAATGAAAAGGAAAAACTTCCTAATGATTAGTGCTGTTCAGGGGTAGAACGGGCTGCTGCAGGCAGCAGATGCTTCTCTCTCACCTGAAGTCTTCAAGCAATGACTGGACCGAGCCCTTGGTGATGCTTTTGTGCAGGTGGGATTTGGGTTAGTGACCTCCAAGGTCCCTTCCAGCTCTGAAATTCTTGGTGATTCTGTCCCTAGGTTGGCTGAAGTCAGGACAGACAGGTGCTGGGAGTACATGTGAAGGCTGCAGACACTGAATTGTAGAGACAGGGGAAGACATCAAGGGAGTAATAGGAGGAGGGAACGAACAGTAGGGAGAGGAAAAAAGGAAGGGACATGGTGAGAGAGAAAGACAGGAGATAAAAGAGGGAGGGTCATTAGGGGAAGAAACAATGGAGTAGTGAAGGGAGAAAAGGATGGGAAAGCTGTTAAAGGAGACGAGGTGTGACAGGTGGCTTGGGTGCGCCCTCCCTAGCCCGGGGCATGGATCTTGCCAGCTGGTAAGGAGGGAGCCCAGGCATGAAGCACAAAGAAGGGAGGGAGGCACCTGCAGGGCTGGGCGCCCCTCACCCCCACCCCATCCATCTCCTGTGTCACCAAGCCCAGCTCCCAGCAGAAGAGGAAATGTAGGTCTATGAATTGATCAGCCACCTGAGAAAAAAAAAAAAAATTCCCTTGGCCATCCTGAGTCTGTCCGGGTGAAGGGATCTCAGGCCAGGAATAGCCTATTGGCTCAGAGGGACAGCCATGGTCAGGTCTGAGCCAGACACACATCTCGGGAGCCAGACTGGCTTCTTGGATCCTGGTGCAGGCTCAGTTTTCCCCTGTAGGAAATGGGATCAGGGTTCCCAGGATGGGAGCAGAAATAGAGAAGAGACTGTTTTTTTCCTGTGGCTACTTCTGCCATCACCACCATTACTACTACTACTTCTATTATCACCATTACTGCTACCACTCACTCTTCCCCTCACTATCACCATCACCACCACTACCATCATTACTACTATTATGCAATAGTCTGCAGATCACTGAATATAAATGAATACTAGCAAGATAGCAGCTTGTCCCAGTATTGTTTTTATCTGAACTCCATCAAATGAGACAATATAAATAAGGATATGTTTATATTATTATAGTATAACACAATTACTCATTGAGTTCTGTTATGAATAATTTATAATTCATTGTAATCATAATTTACACACACACATAAAGTGTATATTTCTGTGGCACTTGAACAATTGCCAAATGTGCATAGCAATCCAAACAAGGCTCCTGCTGGTTCTCGGGCCCCTGGCCCCTATTTCTTCGTCCTCTGCTCCTCCAGCACAGGTTCTCCCAGGTGTTCTTCTCTGCCAGCTGGGCTCTGAAGGCCTTGGAAAGGCCTTCAGTCCTCTGGCTCCTCAGGTCTCTTTCTTTCTTGCTTCCTACCCTCTTGCCCCACCAATCCCTGCAGCTCCGAGGACATTTAGCAAAACAGCCTCCGGGGTCAGGAAAGCTGGGCTCAGCCTGCTCCTGTCAGAGCTGTCAGAGAGAAGCAGAGGGAGGGGAGCTCTCACCGGCCCAGACTCGCAGGCTTGGCCCAGGTTGGGCTGGGCTGCTTCTCCCAGGCCTAAGGTGCCAGCTCACACACAGACCACCCACCTCTGGGGGTGGGCTCTGCACCTGAGGCAGGAAAACTTAATCCGAGGTGACAGTGCATCCCCCTCCAGTTTGCTGATAAGATCCAGGGGGCAAAGCATGGCTGGGCCTGGGCCTGGGTCTGGGACCAGAAGAGAGCAGCATCTCCCAGGGCTCATCTCTAGCTTCAGAGTTTTACAAAACCTCGCCACTCAGCCCAGCGAAGTAGGGAGTACACACAGTTGTTATTGTGGAGACATTTTCAATGACATCCGGGGTTTTCTTGGCAGAGACACTGCAGTGTTTGCCATTTCCTTCTCCGGCTCCTTTTACAGATGAGGAAACTGAGGCAAAGTTAAGTGACTTGCCCAGAGTTACACAGCTAGGAAGTGGCTGAGGCCGGACCTGAGTTCAGGCAGATGCTCTGTCCGCTGTGCCATCTAGCTACCCATTACACAAATTATTATCCTTATTTTACAGCTAGCTCAGAACTAGCGACTGGGCTCTAGGGAGGGTCCTTTCTAAAGGCATCGAGAGGAGAATCCGGCGGAGAGAGTACCAGTCCTGAGGCCAGGAGGACCTGCATTCAGTCTCAGACCTAGCTTTGTGATGAGACCTGGGGACGTCCAGAAGGACTAGGCTTTCCAGGAGTGAGACAGAGCTCTGGTCAGGGGGTGCCTGTGAGTGGCCATGGTGAAGGACTGGAATGAGGGGATTCTTCCAGGGTCCTGGGGGGGGCAGGGCTTGAGCTTGCCCCATTCAACAGCTGCCTCTCTTGGCTAATGAGGCTGCCTTTCCAGCCTGGTAACTGCCTCCCTCAAGGCATCCCAAGGGCTTTGGCTGCCCTAGGGGACTCAGTGGCCAAAAAGTCCTCATTACTCCTGGGTCAGCAGGAGCCAGGGAAGGAGAGAGCTGGCAAGCTGGGGAGGAGATCGGGGAGGGACTGCTCAGAACCTGGATGAGACAGCTCCTCCCTGTGCTCCAGGCCTTGGCTAGCCTCGCTCCCCCCTCCTGGAATAATTTCCCCACCCACTTTTTCCTCCTCCATTTCTCCTCAGCAAAGACTAATCAGCATCCCAGAATTTCATCTGGAAAAGCTTTTCCAAGTCATCCAGGGCCGGCCTTGAATCTGCTCCTCCTTCTGTCTCCCTCAGACTGAGGTCAGGACCCGGGGAATTTCTTCTTTCTCCCCTTCACCCCAGGGCCTGTGGTCAGAGAGAACTTGGTCTCATGGGATAGAAGGACAAATGTCTTCCCTGCAACTTAAGGGCTTCCCTTGGACCAGGAGCCAGTCTGTATGAGGGAATCCCAGTCCCGGCTGCCTCGTAAGCAGGTCTGGCTTTGTGAGGATGGAACGTGCCAGAGTCTGGACCCAGAAGCTGACCCCTAGAAGATCTTCACACAGGGCAGGCCGGGAAGACCGAGCAGCAGACTGCAGCAGCCCCTCTCTCTTCCCCTCAGCCCTGTCCCAAACCCCTCCTCCCTCAGATTGCCTCATTTCCCCGGTGCCGCCTTTACATGAATGGGCGACCCCAGTCCGGAGCAGGGCAGGCTGAAGGTCTGGAGGGACCCCGTCAGGCCCGAAGGTCCTCATTCCCCAGGCTCCCCAGACTTCTCTCTGCTCCGAGAGGAAACAAAGGACCAGGGCACAGTTTGGGGTTTAACATTCAGCCCATGTCGGTGGGTAATTTACAGTCGTGTGCTGGGCCTGGGGGAGGGGGCCAAATCCGGGACCTGCCACTCAGGCAAGAGAAGGTTTTTGATTTCATATTCTCTCTCTCACCAGCATTTCAATGAAGGAGGTTTCTCTTAAGTGGTCCCGGAGGAGGGAGAGGACAGCCAGGGGAGGGGGTGGGGGGCACGTGGGCTCGTGTGAATGAGCATGTGTGTGAGCATATGTGAGTGTGTGGACGTGCATGTGGACGCCTCCCTGCTCCTCCCGCTGACTCCCCCTTTTCTGCCGTGGCATCTCTAGGCAGCCCTGTTATTTCTGACTCTTTGTACCCAATCGGTCTCATTCCCATTCATTTTACCTCTCCATCTTCTCTATTCCCACTGCCATTACCTGCCTGGGGAAATGCAAAGGCTTCCCACCTCTGTTCTCCTTTCCTACTTCAGCCAACGCAGACCAAGCTTTCTAACAGATCTCACTTTATCTCCAGAATCATCAGTAGCTCCCATCTCAGTAAAAGTTACACTCCCAAGCCCGGCATTCGAGGCTCCTCCCAATTGTCCACCACTCTCCCTTAATCAGCTTTACCCCCCTTCTTGCATTCTATGCTCCAGAAATTCCAACGGCTGCTTGCCCCTGTGCCGCTCTCCCACCTCCAAGCCTTTGCTTGGGCTGTGCTGTAGGCCTGCCCTGCCCTTCCTCCCACTTTTTTTTTTTTTTTTAAATCTCTTAAATTCCAGTCCATTCTTTAAAACCCAAGTCAAATGTCACCTTCATCAGGAAGCCTTCCCTGATCTCAATCAGAGGACCTAGATTTTAACCTCTGTGAGCTTGAAGAAATCATTTCACTCTGCATGGGGCTCAGTTTCCTCATCTGTAAAATGGGAACATTGATTGATATAAGTGGCTTCTAGTTCTCATCCATGACCTTATGATCCTCTCATCACATATACCACTTCATATCTCTAGGAATTACTTATGCAATATTACCTATCTATAATTATCTCTATATGTGTATGTATATGTGCTTATTTTATCTATATGTTATATCTATATTTTATATTATATTGTATATGTGCTTATTTTATCTATATGTTATATCTATATATTTTATATTATATTGTATATGTGCTTATTTTATCTATGTTATATGTATATATTTTATATTATATTGTATATGTGCTTATTTTATCTATATGTTATATCTATATATTTTATATATTATGTATGCGATTATTTTATACATATATCTATATTGTTATTTAACTTTATTATATTAATTTTATTTACTTATATTTTGCATATATTATGTTTATTATTTTATTTTTATATTATATAATAATATATATATATGTATATATGTCTAAACTGTGAACTCCATGAAAGCAATGGCGTGTGTCATCTAAACTTCATTTCTCCCCCAGCACTGTGCGCACTGCTCTGTATACTGTACACTGAAGATGTTTAATAAATGTACATTGTATTGCCGGTGAGCCCAGTGTATGAGTTTGTGTGTGGGCCAGTAGTCTCCCTTCAGAGATGGGCTCCCATAATACCAGGCTTTTCATCACGAAGCCTTGTTAGAGTTTGGGACAAGATCTGGAGTTTGGAGAAAGGGAGGGGAGGTGACATTTGGGAAGGACCATCAAGGTGACATCAAGGCCCAGCTTGGCCATTTACTAGGTGTTTTGTCCTTTAACAGCCATTTTCCCTCTTGGGGAATTGAACTGGCTGATGCTGGAGATTCCTGGGGACTCCTTTGTCCCTCCATTTTTCCTAGAGTAAATAAGAAGGGGTCAAACCAGTGAGACCAGGTATCAAAGACCACCCCCAGCTCCCGAATGCTGCCCCAACTAGATTTAGATGTCATTGGCAAACATGGAACCAAACAAATGAAATTGCAATAGACTATAGCCACCATGAATGCGCTTTTCTAAGTCGATTAAAGGCTTTTTCTAAGGCCTACGAGTCCTTCTGTGCAGGTGAGTGCTTCTCATTTCTATGAGTTGACCCACTGTCCTAGACAGTCCCCTAATGAAGCAAATATTCTGTGAGAGAGGGGGAGAACTTAGGAAGGATGGCTGATTAGGGGACGATCGGCGTGAAGCTCATTAGGAGTGCGTCCAAGAGGATGTTGGGGGCAGGCAGAGAGAATGCCTTGTCAGGGGGGTGCTGGGGATGATGGAGGGTCAGGGACAACATCACAGGGTTAGTGAGCTGCTCCTCAGACTTAACCCTGCTTCCCTCCAAGTAAGGCTTCGCTGGGAGGGGAAGTCGGGGTTCTCGGGACAGTGGGCCAGCTCCGAGGATGCCTCCTGGAGCCTGTGGTCCTTCTGTCCTACCCTTGCTCATCGCCAGGATCCGAAGGCAAACACATCCTTCCCTTGTCCCTGTTCTCAGGCAGCTGCTTTCATTACAGGATGGATTTTCCTTTAATCCTCCTGCATCTTTGCTCTCCCGCCTTCCCCCAGTCTGCGTAGTCCCCCCCCCACCATGCCTCTAGTCACTCGCCCCATTTTCTTGATAAATATTTATGACTCTACATGAAAAGGCAAGATCCACACAGGTCCTAGTCTGGAGCCTTTGTCCCTGCAGCAGAGTGGAAGGGGGAGAGGGGAGACGGAGGAAGGCAAAGGGATGAGGGGGAGGGGACCTGTGCCTTCCTCCAGCCACTTCCTTTGGGCCTCCAGCTTCCTACTTTATCCTCAAATACTTCTGGCCAGAGAGACTCAGGGAGGGGAGGGGAGAAAAGCAGGGGCTCCATGTCTAAAGGGATAGACGCCCCCATGGTTTGTGAATTTGGTCTGGAAGGCACAGGGTGATGAGATTCTGGCCCATCCCAGTCACTGAAAAGGCTGGACCACCTTGGAAAAGGCTAAAAGGTTGTTGCCATAACCAAGGCGATGCAATCAGGCCTTTGCCTGGGGTGCTATATATAGGGGGTACTAAGAGCACCCAAGTCTTCCAATAGTTTCAACACCAAGAATCAGTTAAAATAGGATGCTGCCAGGTGAGGGAATGAGGAGGAGCTTCTTCCCTGCCTCTCTCTCTCTCTCCCCTCCCATTCAACAGACCTCTCCACCTCCCCCAATAAGGATTAGAAGTTCTGGCCCTTTCTTCTTTCCTCCCTCCCCCTCAAATCTGGTTCTGCTTTATGATATTTGCCCCAGGCTCAGGGGGTGACCCTTGTCTGAAGGGCTATAAAAACTCTTTCTACCACCTTCCCCCCCCCCAATATTATCTCTATTTCCAGGCTTGGGGCAATGTGCTCAAATTAACCTGGCTTAGACAGGACCCAGGACTTTTAGCCTAAGCTAAAACCCCTGCAAGGGCTAGGAGAGAGGAGACCTGGCCAGCTGTCTCTGTCTCTGCCTTCCCCCTAACCCTGATTCAGGACAAACTCGATCCCAGTATCAGGATCCAGCCTTTAGAAGAATCTAACCTAAGATATAGGAAGTGTAGCTAGACAACAGTTTATATGAATGAGATCTGGATTTGATGAAATTGCTAAATCTGTAGTCTATCTCTCATATCCATCTCCTTCCTTCCTGCTTACTTACTTCCCCATCACCTCTCAATTGAAGTGTTTTAGTAGCCTCCCAATTGGCCTCTCTTCTTCCAGTCTCTCCCTAATCCAACGAGTCAAAGGTGTTGCAAAGCAGTCAATCAGTCAATAAGCATTTATTAAGCACCTACTGTATGCAAGGCACAGTGCTGGGTGCTGGGATTGCAAATGCCCAAAGTAAAACAATGTTGTTACTTTGTCATCTTTGAGATATGTCCAACTTTTTGTTGGACCCCATTGGGATCTTCCTGGCATAGATACTGGAATGGTTTGCTATTTCCTTCTCCAGCTCATTTTACAGATGTAGAAACTGAGGCAAACAGAGTTAAGTGACTGGTCCAGAGACATAAGGGTTTGAGGCCAGATTTGAACTCAGGAAGGAATCTTCTTGGCTCTAAGTCCAATACTCTTCACTTTGCCACCTAGCTGAATCTAATGAGATCTTAGGTAGCATTTGAATAAATGTAGGAAGCACTTATTAAGTACTTAGTATATGCATGGGGTTATACCAAAATTAAGCTAGGAATATAAATAGAAAAAAAAAAGTAAAAGTCTCTGTTCTGTTCTCAAGGAACTCACACTCTAATGGTGGAAGACAACATCCAATAAGCATTTATTAAGCACCTACTATGTGCCACACACATAGTTGTAAGTTAGATGGAAAGGTCTCATGTTCCTTAAAGCAGCAAACCAGATGATAATGTTTCCTCTTTAATATCATTTCCTCCAAGGAAATCACATCATTTTCTGATGCTGAGGTGTTTGGCCCTGGATTAGGAGTCTAGCCCTTCCCAATTCTCAGCTCTTTGTGGATTTTAGGCCCTTGGGCTGTCTCCATCTGGGTTCCTGGGAAGGTGATGGTCACAGTGGCCATAGTGCTTTGAATAATCCAACATTGGCTTTCTCTTCCCCCATTTGCAGACACGGAGTATGTGGGACCAATAAGGTCCTAAATTACTCTGCCCTGGGCAGATTCTTCTGGAGAATTTTGTTGAATTCTGAACGCCATATCAAGGATATTGATAACCTGGAAAATGTCCAGAGCAGGATGACCAGAATGTTGAAGCTCTTTGAGTGTATGTCCTAGGAGAATTGGTTGAAAGGTCAGAGGATGCTGAGCTGGAGAAGAGAAAATTTAGGGGCATGAGTATTCTGGAGTCAGCTTGAACAAACTGAAGAGAGAAGAAGAATGTTAAACTTTCAGTGTGAGCATTTACACCTTGGATGTTAGCAAACATAAATCAGGACTTGGTTTATTATTTTGTTGATTGTCTAGACTTAAGAAAGTGGTAGAGAAAATATTAATAGTTAGAATGAATTTAAATGTAAACTCTATTTCCATATCCCCTCCTGGAGGCATGGGTGTTAAATATTTACCAGTACCCAGGTGCTTAGGAAGAATATGGGAATATTCAGTTATCAAGACCAACCTCCTCATTTCAAAGATGAAAAAAGATTTAATTAAGTGTCTGGTCACACAGTTGATAAATATCTGAGTCAGAATTCAAACTTGGGTCTTTTTGACATCAAGTTCAATGCTTTGAGCCCCCTACCACTTTATATAGAAGAGATATTTTCTTCTGCCTCATCTCAAAGAACAAAACAGGATCTTGGGTAAAAGTTTCTAGGAAAAAAATTTAGAACTTATGTAAGGAAAATTTAGCAATCAACACTGGTTAAAAAAAGGGCAGACTTCAAGGAGTGAAGATTAGATTACCCCTTGTTGAGAAGATTTTAGAAACCTTCTTACCTTCCCCATTTTATTGGAAATACCACCACCTTTCTGTCTCCCTAGATTCTCAATCTTGCAATCACCTCATCTGCCTCATCTCTCACATACTCATTCAGTTGCTAAGTCTGTAGTCTGTCTCTCATATCCATCTCCTTCCTTCCTGCTTACTTACTTCCCCATTACCTCTCAGTTGAAGTGTTTCAGTAGCCTCCCAATTGGCCTGTCTTCTTCCAGTCTCTCCCTAATCCAATTGATCTTCCACTAGCTGCCAAAATGATATTCCTAAAATCCAAACTAAATCTTTTCAATAAACCTCAATGGCTCCCAATTGCCCTAAGATTTAGTGCAAATTCTTAGTTCATTTTTAAAAGCTTTTTATAACCTGGATCTAGATTACCTTTCTAGGCTTATTATATGTCATGGTCATGCTTCTTCATGCCCTTTAGATGCCAACCAAGCTGGCCTTCTCACTGTGTCTCACACCCAGCATTCCTGCCTTTGTACAGGCTATCCTCTCAGAATGGAATATACTCTCAACTTATCGCTGCTTCTTATAATCCACAGCTTTTTCCAAAGCTCAGTCCAATATTACCTTTTAGAGGGAGCCTTTCCTGATCTCTCTAGCCACTGATAGCCCTCTCATTCCCACAAATTTCCTTCTATTTATCATCTAATAGTTTGTAGCTATGTAAACACGTATATGATATCCCCCCCCCAATAGGAACTGGTCTCATTAAGGAATGATTTGTTTTCATTTTTGTCTTTCCATCTAGAGGTTTTGGTACAGGAAAAATACCCAGCAAATATTAATTGATCGATTAAATGACCTTTAGGGCCCATTCCATTTCTGAGATTCTTTGATTCTATGCCCAAGTCAATGGACAACTTCCTTGGATGCTCCTTGGAATTGATCAAGGGGACCTGATCCTTCACCCTAAGGCTTATTTATTCCTTTAACTTGTTTATCTCTAAGCCTGGGTTCCAGATTCCCAGGTCTCTTTCCTTGCAGGCCCAGTTGCACCTGGCCTTAGATTACGTGGTACTTTCAACCTTCCTTTCCCACTGTCATCATACCCTGGTGCCTAATTCCAAGAGTCCACTCCTGCTCAAAGCACCTGTTGGGCTCTCAGTGGATGGATGATCTATATTTCCTTGGTAAAGCATGAAACAAGGTCCTCTACTACATGTAGTAGCTGTGTGACCCTAGAAACATTAATTAAACTCTCAATTTCCTTAGCTAGAAAATGGAGATAGTAATGTCTGCATTACCTGCCTCACAGGGCTATTGTGAGGTTCAAATGAGTGATACATGTATAAAGAACTTTATCAGTAGTAGCAGTCATTGTTCCAGCCCTCAGTTTCTGCCCTTGTTAAATGAAGACATTGGGACTGTATGATTTCCAGGACCCTTTTTAGTACCAAAACCTCTGATCATCTTTCTCCTTTTGTGTCAGGGAGCATAAAGGAAAGAGAAAGAACCCTTTGTACCAAATCTTGGTTAAACATATCCCTCTCCAAAAAGGACCTACAGGTGCAAAAATGTTTATAGCAGATCTTTCTGTGGGAGCAAATAATTGGAAAATGAATAGATGCCCTTCAATTGGGGAATGGCTGAACAGGTTATGGTATATAAAGATAATGGAATATTATTGTTCTATAAAAAATGATGAACAAGCTGATTTTAGAAAGGCCTGGAAAGATTTACACAAACTGATGCTGAGAGAAACAAGCAGAACCAAGAATACATTGTATACAGTAATAGCAAGAATGTTCAATAATCAACTATGAAAGGCTTGGTTCTTCTCAGTGGTTCAGTGACCCAAAGCCATCCCAACAAACTTTGGACAGAAAATACCATCTGCATCCAGAAAAAGAACCATAGAGACTAAATGTAAATCAACACATGCTGTGTTCACTTCTTTTTTTCTGTTTTGTTTTTTTCTCTCTCCCCTGGTTTTTCCCTTTTGTTCTGATTTTTCTCTCCCAACATGATTCATAAAGCAATGTGTAATAAAAATAAATTAATTTAATTAAAAAACAAAAACATCTCCCCTCCGTTCATCCCTCCCCCATACTTCCCTATCTCTACTGAAGACACCATTGTCTTTCCAGTCACCCAAACTAAAAGCCTTGAAATATTCCTTCTTTCTCACTGTCCATATCTAGTTGATAGTGTATCTTGTATATTTCATTTTCTTTCCCCTAATCCCGTGGCCACCATCTTTGTTCAGATCCTCCTCACTCCTTCTAGATTTCCAGCCTGTCCCTTCTCCATTTCATCCTCCCCACAGTTGCCAAAGTAATCTTCCTATGGTACATGAGTGACCATGTAACTCCTCTATTCAAGCAACTTTAATGATGTCTTATTGCCTTTAGAATAAAACATAGCCTGACATTTGAAGCCCCTCATTCTCCACCAGCAGCTCTGCTCAATTTTGACTCCACAACTTGGGGTATCCTTTGGCAGTCCCTTTTCTCTTTTCCCACTTTTCAGTTTCCTTTCATGCATTTTCTTCCCCTATTAGTCCTCCTTGAGAACAGAGACTGTCTTTTTTATTCATATCCCCAATCCTTAGCATAATCTCTGGCACACAATAGGTATTTAATAAATATTTTTTGACTATGGACTATTATTGACTTCATAAACTGGTCCCAGCCTACCTTTTCAAAGCTTGTTTCCCATTATTTCCTATTATCTATTATATACTCTAAGTTTCAGCCAAAGTGGCCTACTTATGCTCTGAACTTGATGTTCCTTCTTCTTTCACAGTGCATTTGAACAGGGCTGTGCTTTGTAGGTGGAATGCACTCTCCTCTCACCCTCACTTCTGGCTTCCTCAGCTAATTGCTTCTCCTACAGGCAGTTTTTCCTGTTCCCTCTAGTTATTAACCATTTCTCAGTCACCAGTTTATATAAAATTGTGGGTGTGTATATGTGTGTACACGTGTGCATTGTGTAAGGACAGGATCCTATGTCACTGGAGCTGCTGTGATTTGAGCAGAAATGACCTCCTGCCCCTTAGCCAAAGTTGGATGAGCTCCTTACAGTAAAGCATCAGAAATTATGTTTTTCCACTTTGCAGAGAGGGGAGAGATTGAGAGAGAGGGTGACATGTACACTTGCTTGAAAATTCAGTGTAATAAGGGAAAAAACCCAGTTGTCCTGGGAGTCAAAGAACTCCGAGTTTTAGACCTGTTTCCATCACTAGCTTCCATTTGTCTTTAGGCCAATCCCATTCCCTCTCTAAGCCTTAATTTTCTCAACCGTACATAAATAGTAATTAATAATAGCTAGCATTTATATGACACTTTATGGTTTGCCTATAGTTTAGGTACATGATTTCATTAGATCTTTATTTACCATAGCTTTTTTACAGATGTAAAACTGAGACTTGAATTTGCCTAGGGTCACTAGCTAATAAGTGTCCCAGGTGAAATTTGAACACAGATCTTCTTAGCTCCAATATTCTTTCTACTTGCCTCTTAATAGCTCTTCTAGTTCTTACATTCTATCATAGACAGATGAGAAAATGTATGATTTCACTCTTTTTATTCTAAGTCTGAATCTGATAAACTCTCAGTCCTCTTGCCTATAACACCTGGAAAATAGAGAGGAAATCAGCACTAAACTCCACCATCAGCTAAAAGGAATAGAAAGAAATAGAACTCAGGGTCAGAAAGCCTGTCTCCTCATCCCAGCTGTGCAACTTTGCAATCTTAAAATAGTTTCTTTTCTTCTCTGAGACTCAGTTTACGCACCTATAAAATAGAAATAAGAACGAGAATACTGTGAGGACCAAATGAAATAAGTAATGGATAGAAATTGGGTAGACATACATTAATAAGAGGATTCTTAAGGCTGAGGTAGGGGCAAGGTACAAGCTGCTTCCTTCTGCTGACACAGGCACAGATCTAGAATCAGATTGCCAAGTCTGGGAGAGTCCTTAGAGATCATGTACTTTTTTCCTTTTAATATGGAAATATAGCAAATAAGGAAACTCACAGTTGGTGAGAGGGAAAGATTTTCCTGAGGTCGTAGCTAGCCAGGGTCAACATCAGTCAGTCAGTAAGTCAACATTTATTAAGCATCTAATATTTACCAGGCACTCTGCCAAGTGTTAGGGATACAAATAGAGGCAAAGACATGGTTCTCGTCTGCACTTAACATTTAAGGAACATCAAGGAAGAAGGTGTGAGCCAGCTAGGTGAGGCAGGGAATAGAACCTAAGCCAGGAATTAAAAAAAAAAAACCTGTATCCAAATCCAGTCTTATACATTTACTGGCTGGATGATGTGGGCAAGGCACTTTAAACTTCTGTTTGCCTCAGTTTCCTCACCTGTAAAATGGGGATTATATATGTGTACATGTGTATACACCCTGGAATATATACATACATGTGTATGTGTATATAAAATACATGCATATATATATATATATATATATATATATATATATATATATATATATAACCTGGGATATATGCATGTGTATATGTATATATACCCTGGAATATACAAGTGCATATGTAAGAGTGCATGTATGTGTATGTTTAGATATATAGGTATACACACACACACAGAACAAGGTGAAGTTAAATACTATATCCAGGGTGTGGACAAATACTAATTCTGTAAGGTGTAAGTATAGAAATACTGAGCCTGGATCATGGTTAAATACTGAGTCCAAGGTGTGGGTAAATATTGTGCCCAGAGTATAGGCAAATTTTAAAACCCAGAGTGTGGGTAATGCTAATTCAAAGGTATATATATGTATATATATATATATACACACATATATGTATACATATATATATATATATAGCTCCCAATGTATATAAATAGAAGGTATTACAAGGAAGATAAAATTAATAAATATGGAAGATTTAAAAATTTTTACAAAAAAAAGCAAGAAATTGTCCCCTGAATGAAAATAAGCTTGTAAAAAGGCAATCCCTCTTTCTCTGTCCTGGATGGCAAGATGGCCAATTGGTGACACTCATATAACTAGAGTTAGTAAAGAGTTCTCACCATGCAATCTTGGATTGTGTCCACAGAAGCAATGTCTAGAATGGAGAGCTAATGGTCACACTGTCCTCTGCCTTGGTCAAGCAACATCCAGATTATTTTGTTCAGTTCTGGGTATCCCTTTTGAGCAAGGGACTGCTAAAATCTGCCATCAGTAAGGAAGTTTTCTGATTGACTGCCAGTAAGCCTCCTGGGATTGCCACCTGGATCAATAAACTCCATCCAAAGCACTTGACTGAGCCAATCCCACATCAGTGAGAGGCGTTCCAGAGCTTACATGTCAGAGTGGGAAGGGACCTCAATGCATGCATTGGTGGAACAGGACAAGGTCGGAGAGGGTAGGCACCCTGGAGATAATCTGGTCCAGTGTCAGAGGGGAAGGAGTTTGCCTAAAATCGTACAGGTATTGGCAAGAGGTTCAGGATTTGAACCTAAGTCTTTGGCTCCAAATCTACTAAGCAGTGTCTCAAACCACAAGATTTTAATTCAAAGCCAATTCTGGTAATACTTGTTACCATCCTTTTGCTTTCTGGCAAATTGTTTACCCTCTCTTCAGAGGAAGTGTGGTATCATGAGTGAAAAAAATTAGCTAAACTTAGGGTCAGGCCATAGCTCTCTTCAACAATGAAAGGTTTCAAACCAGTTCCAATTGTTCAGTGAAGAAAGCCATATACACCCAGAGAGAGGGATATGACATGAGGACCACAACATAACATTTTCATGCTCTCTATTGATGTTTGTTTGCATTATGTTTCCCTTCTCAGATTTTTTTTCTTGTAGATCTGACTTTTCTTGCACAGCAAAATAACTGTAAAAATATGTATACATATATTTGATTTTTCAAGTATTTTAACATAATTAACATGTAGTGGACTTCCTGCCATCTAGGGGAGGAGTGGAGACTGGGGGGGGGGATTTGTAACAGAAAGCTTTGTAAGGGTCAATGTTGAAAAATTACCCATACATTTGTTTTGCAAATAAAAAGCTTTAATTAAAAAAACAAAAACAAAAACAAAAACAAAAAAACAAACTTGGGGTCAGGAAAACCTGGATTCACATCCTTCTAACAAGTATTTATTTAGTGCATTCTATGTATAAAGCACTATACAAAGCTACATAAGCCATCGGACACATTTCATTAGGCTATATGCTCTTGGAATTTAATTTGTTAAGGCAAACATTTATTGAATATGCACCCATCGTGAACCTTATTTAATTTTTTTGAGTTATTGAAGTTCTTTATTTCTTTTTTTTAAGCTTTTTATTTGTATAACATATGTATGGGTAGTTCCCCAACCTTGATCTTTACAAAGCTTTCCAATACAAATTTTACCCCCAGTTCCCTCCCCTCCCCTAGATGGCAGGAAGTCCACTACATGTTGATAATGTTGAAATGCTTGAGAAGTTATGCAAGAAAAATCCTATCTACAAGAAAAAAAGAATCAGAGAAAGGCAACACAATGCAAGCAAATGTCAATAGAGATCATGAAAATGTTACGTTGTGGTCCGTATTTCATGTCCCTCTTTCTGGGTGTATATGGTTTTCTTCAGTGAACAACTGGAAGTGGTTTGAGACAATTCTTTATTGCAGAGATCCATGTCCATCAGAATTGATCATCATGTAATACTGTTGTTGCTGTGCATGATGATCTCCTGGCTCTGCTCGTTTCACTCAGCATCACTTCATGCAAGTCTCTCCAGGCCTCTCTGAAATCGTCCTGCTGGTCGTTTCTTACAGAGCAATAATATTCCATAACATTCATATACCATAATTTATTCAGCCATTCTCCAATTGATGGGCATCCCCTCAGTCTCCAGTTTCTAGCCACTACAAAAAGGGCTGCCACAAACATTCCTGCACATGTGGGTCCCCTTCCCTCCTCCAAGATCTCTTTGGGATATAGGCCCAGCAGAAACACTGCTGGGTCAAAGGGTATGCACAGTTTGACAACTCCTCGAGCATAGCTCCAAATTGCTCTCCAGAATGGTTGGATCCGTTCACAGTTCCACCAACAATGCACTAGTGTCCCAGCCCTCCCACATCCCCTCCAACATTCATTGTTATCTTTTCCTGTCATTTTAGCCAATCTGACAGGTGTATAGTGGTATCTCAGAGTTGTCTTAATTTGCATTTCTCTGATCAATAGTGATTTGGAGCAACTTTTCATATGACTAGAGATGGTTTTAATTTCATCATCTGAAAATTGTCTGTTCATATCCCTTGACCACTTATCTATTGAAGAGTGGCTTGAATTCTTATATATATGAGACAATTCTCTATATATTTTAGAAATGAGGCCTTTATCAGAACCATTAAATGTAAAGATGATTTCCCTTATTTAATTTTTTAAAGATTATTTTTATTTATATCTTTTATTTTTATATCATTGGGATTTTCCCCAATAAACCTTTCCTTTCCCTCACTTTGAAGGGAAAGATTGATGAAAGATTTTTTTAAAGAAGAAAAAAAATAGTAAAACTAAATAATACATCCAAAAAATCTGACTTTATATACAATATTCTATACCCATAGACCCTGGCAAAGGAGTGGAGGGCATTATCTTTTTAGATCCTTTTATTGGGCCCAAGCTCACTTTTTATTATTATTTTTAATTTTAATTTTATTAATTTTATTTTAATATTATTTATTATTTTACAGCATTGTTTTTATTGATATCTATTTTTTAAAACATGACCATAGTTTTCCCTGTTATTCTTTCTCTTCCTCCTCCCAGAGACTTATCCCATAGAGCAGATAGAATTTTTTAAAGAAAGGAAGGAAGGAAGGAAAGAAGGAAGGAAAGAAGGGAGAAAAAGAAAGAGAGAGAGAAGAAGAAGAGGAAGAGGAAGAAGAAGAGAGGAGGAAGAGGAGGAGGAGGAGGGAGGGAGGAAGGGAGACAAGAGGAGGAAGAGGAAAATCAGCATAATTGTTCAATCTCAATCTATTGAAAAAGTCCAAAACCAAGTGTAATGTGCAATACCTGTGGACTGGCCACCTTTGAGAAGGGGTGGTTGGGGATATCTTCTCATATCTACAATATTAAATTTTGATTGCTTTGTGGTTGTTGTTCTTTCCATTTTCATTATGATAGTCACTGAATATATTATTTTTCTGACTGATTATTTCACTTTGTATCAGTTCACATAAATCTTTTCAAGATTTTCTGCACTCATTATGCTCATCATATTTTCCAGCACATTAATATTCCTTTACATTCATGGACCAAAATTTATTCAGCCATTCCCTAATCAATGGACTTCTACTTTGCTTCCAGTTCTTTGGATCACAAAACAAAAAAAATGCTGCTATAAATATTTGGGTGTGTATGGAGCCTTTTACTTTGTCAGTGACCTCCTTGGGATATTTGCCCAATAGTGGAATCACTAATGTGACCTAGAGATTCTGTGTGAGCTGTGGATAGTAAGGTGTTTGAAATCTGGAGCAAATGAAGAAAAGACAGACACTTTATCTGGGTTCTCTAAAAAGGGAGATTATGTCAGGGTTAAATATCTGCTAAATACAAACTATGCATTTAAAAAGCCACCACAACTCTTTCTATGAGGGCTACATTTCAGCTACAATGACTTGAAAAACGAGATTGCTCTAGTGAGATGAGTAAACACAGTACCTCCATTCTCACTCTCTTCTATCTATTCTCTCTTTTCTCCAGCCTTCCTACTTCCCCTTCTTAACCCTTCCATGTTGAATGTCAATCATTCCCCAGTGTCAGTCACTGCCTCCCCCATCCCTATGCTTGCAAGAGGAAGCTGGAGTCACTATTACATTTTGATCTTTGGTTCCTTCTGGGCCTTCCTTATGATCATGGACTTGAGCCCCTGCAGCCCCCTGACCTTAGGGAAATCCTGATCATCAAGAAGCCCTGAATCCACATTGTATGCATCACTTCAGTTAATCAGGGAGTCACCAACTATAACAACTTGGTCATGGTGGTCACCCACTGGACCACTTGGTCTTACCTTGCCATTCTCTATGTCTCTGAGTTCTCTGGACTACTGCTATTTGAATTTGCTCTGGTGATTCCACTTCTGGCCTAGTAGGCATTGTAACCTTGTTAACTTTTGCAGGTCTAACATCTGTTTTGAAGCTGCCCTCTCCTCTATGTGTTGTTCTCCCCATTAAAATATAGTTCTTTCTTGTGATGGAAAATGCTATCCATATCTAGAGAAAGAGTTCTGGGATCTGAATGCAGATTGAAGCATACAATTTTCACTTAATATTTTTTTTCTTTCTCGTATTTTTTTTCCTTTTGTTCTGATTCTTTCACAAGATGACTAATATGAAAATATGTTTAACATGATTGTACATGCATAGCTTATATCAGATTGCTTGCTGTCTTGGGGAGGAAAGGAGGGAAAAGAGAAAGAAAAATTTGGAACTCAAAAATCTTTCAGAAATGAACGTTGAAAACTATCTTTATATGTAATTGGAAAAATAAAATACTATTAAGTGCAAAAATTGATTAATTGAAAATAAAAAATAAAATAAACTCTTTTGAACTCAGGGTTGGTCTCACTTTTGTACTCATGTTCTAAGCATTCAACTTGGAAAATAGTAAATAAATGCTTAGTAAATAATTAATAATTTTTTTCACTCATTCAACCATTTAACAACATTCTCTACAACTAAAATTTCTCAACTACAAAATGAAGCTTTATTGGATGATTTCTAGAGTCCTTCCTAGCTCACATATCTAATATTTTAAAGTTTCTCCCAGTTTTAAAGAATTAAATCTCTGTTCTCTATTCTACTATCCCTTCCATTTCTGACTTATTGCTGTGCCATAACTAGTAATTTTGACATCCTCACTAAGCATCATGAAATTTTCATCTGGGGCAAGCAGCAGAGAATTAGCTTTGAAAATCATGATGTAAAAATAATGAAAGAATTATGCAAGAAATTGTCCTTTCCTTTTGCTTCAGAAATTGTATTACTGATCTACATCCCATTGTGGCTACTGATTTTTTTTAAAAAGTCCTACATACACTAAAGTATTTATAGTAGAACTCAGACCTGGAAACATTGTAGATATTCATTGATTGGGAAATGGCTAAACAGCCCGCTACATATGAGCGATACAGAATTACTAAGCTATTAAGAAGGATAAATTTGAAGAATTCAGAGAAGCATGAGAACATGTCTAAAAACTGAGGGAAACTAACGTAAACAGAGACAGGGAAATAAAGCAACATAAAGGAAGAGAACAGCAACCACAGAACAAATGAGATAAAACCGAATGATACAAATTTGTAATAATGAAGTTTGGCCCTAAAAAAGAGGTAGGAGACTCATCCCTCTTGGTTCTTTGTGGAAGTAGAGGATCATAGATATGGAATATTTTTAATATGTTAATTAGTTTTTTGGAATTGATTTATTATTCTTTTTTAAATATAATTTTAAGAAGTGACTCTGGAAGAGGGGGGAGGGAGAGAAACAGTGGAAAGTATAGGTAAAATGTGGAATTTAAAAACAAAAGATAATTTTCTTGTGTGTGTGTATGTGTGTCTGTGGGGCAATTGGGGTTAAGTGACTTGTCCAAGGTCACACAGCTAGGAAGTGTTAAGTGTCTGAGACCGGATGTGAACTCAGTTCTTCCTAAAAATTTTATCTTCAAAAAAGAAAATAGTACAAAAAGTAATTTTTTTAAGTCTTTTTTTTTTGCTAGTAGGGAGAATTAATTAATATAATGGCTTCTATATTGTTGAAATAGTACTAAATTATATAACTTTTTTTGTAGAAAATCTACCAAGTTCTTCATCCTCTAAATTTCAGATCCCTATCAACCAATCATTTAATCAATCAACATTTAGTAAGTACCTACTATGTGCTCCAAACACTGTGCTATAAGCTAGCGATAAGAGACAAAACAAAATAGTCTCTGCTCTAAAGAACCTTATATTCCATCAGTGGAGTCAAGCAAATAAATATGTTGATAATTAATAACAATAAGAATACCCACATATATAGTACATCCCAAAGGTCTTAGGGCAGTTTTAAGCTAACACACTAAGACTTTTGGAACACCCTGCATAGCATTTAAGGTTTGCAAAACACTTTACAAATATACTCACAAAAACTCCTGTGAGGTTGATGCTATTATTATCCCATTTGACAACTGAGGAAACTGAGGCAGAAAGAAGTTAACTGACTTGGCCAGAATCATTCTCACCTAGGGGGTGTCTGAAAGCAAGATTTGAACTCAAGTGGGAAAAGGTAGGGAATAAGTATTTCTATGGAACCTATTGTATACCAGGCATTTTACTGAGCACTTGCGCAAATATTATTTCATTTGATCCCTGATAACAACCCTGGGATTTAGATGCTATTATTATCTCCATTTTATAATTGAGGAAACTGATCCAGGAGAGGTTAAGTTACAAGGTCAAGTCACAGCTCCAACCTCAGTAGCTCACTTACTAGCTAGTAAGTGTCTGAGGCTGGATTTGAATCCAAATCTTCCTGATTCCAATTACAGAACTCTACCCATTACCCCACCAAACTGTCCATGTACTTACATATAAGTTTATACAAAAGATATATAAAATATATACAAGCTAAATTTTTTGGAAGAGGGCATTAGCAGCTGGGGGTCTCTTATGCAAAGGAGGACCTTGAAGGAAACTAGAGATTCCAAGAAGTGATGATGAGAAGGGAGTGCCAGGAGACTGGCAATGCAAAGGCATGGAGACAGGAAATAAGAGTGCCATGTATGAAGAATAAGTAGAAAGCCAATTTGTCATTCAAAGCTCTTCATAGCTCAACCCTAACTTACATTTCCAGACTTAGAACACATCACTCCCTTTCATACACTTTGTGACTTAGCCAGAGGTCAAAGCTCCACGGGGGTTGTAACTCTAGCTTAAATTATATGTTTTAAGGTCACTCCTAGCTCTGAGATTCTGTAAGGTCCCTTCCATCCTCACTTTCAGAAAGCTGCTTTCTATACTCTAAAGTCCCTTCCAGTTCCAACACTCTGTGTTCTAAGGTCCCTCCCATCCTCACCTCCAGCAAGCTATGTTTTACATTCTAAGGTCCATTCCAGCTCTGACATTCTGTGTTCTAAAGGTCTCTCTCACCTCCAACTCTAGCAAGCTGGGATCTATATTCTAAGGTCCCTTCCAGCTCTGACATTCTATGTTCTAAGATCCCTCCCCCTACTCTCAACTCTAGCAAGCTGGGATCTCTATTCTAAGGTCCCTTCTAACTCTGACATT
>JAJPUD010000577.1:562426-612110 GCA_023553655.1 Myrmecobius fasciatus
CTACTCCCAACTCGAGCAAGCTGGGATCTCTATTCTAAGGTCCCTTCCAGCTCTGACATTCTGTGAGCTCACGTGAGTATGAAACAACAGAAAATATTTTTAAGGCAATCTCTAAGCAACTGTGCAATGGGGTAGATAGAGCACATTCTTAAATGTGGTAGGAATTCAGAGTCAGGGAAAGCTCACTGGGCCAAGTATTAAAAGCTGTGCTCACTGAAAGAAACTCAGTTCCTTCAGGCTGGAAAACGGCTGAATAGCCCACAATTCCTCTTAGATGAATAGAAATGGGGCCATCTCAGGTAGATTAAAATGATGTCCTGTAAAGACTTATCAGACTTTTTCAAAAATAGTAATAAATTGCAGGTACAACTCAAAGGAGACCTCAGGTTTCTAAGAATAGGCTCCCTGGTTAGTAAGGAGCTTTTTTCCCCTCAACCCCTCATGTTGCATCTTGCACTTCTCAGGTGTGTGCATGCATTGCATATCGGACTATATATATTTGGACCTATCCATATATGTGGATAAGTGTGTATAGATACATGTATATGTGGAGATAAAGTACTTATTAAGCATTACAGGTCAGATATTATATATTAAACATACACAAAATGTGGATAACTTGCTATATTGTAAAATGAGAGAAAGAGCATTGGATAGATCTGAGTTCAAATCTGGTCTCAAACAAACACTAGCTGTCTGAACTGGGCAAATCACCTACTTGATTCAGTTTTCTAAACTATAAAACGGAGGAAATAATAGGACCTACCTCTCAGGTAGGGATCAAATGAGATATTTGTAAAGCATTTAACACAGTAACTGTATTATAATAGATGCCATACAAATACTAGCTTTTTATTATTATTATTATTAATTATAATAATGTTATTATAGTTATCAATGCCCTTTACTAGATTGTGAGCTGCAAGGATTAGATCTAATCCAAACTGTGTATCTCTCCCAGACCACCAGGTATGGGGTCTGCAAACAGTAAGTGTGTATTTAGTGCCTCCATCTCAGTTCTGCCAATAACTTGCTGTATGATTTCCCACAAGCTCCTTTATTTGCTAGAGCTCAGCTTCCTCAACTATACAATGGGGATAATAACATCTACTATGAGGTTCTCACCTAAGGATTAAACCTGAGATGGGGTATGACGGCTCTTCGGAATTTGCAAGACCCTGCACAGATGTGAGACCATATCAAATGAAGACAAGCTGAAAGAATTGGGGTTGTTTAGCCTGGAGAAGAAAAACCTCAGAGAATATATGATAGCTGTCTATATTTGAAGGGCTCTCGATGGAAAAGGGATTAGAATTCTTGTCTCCCCCGGGGGAGAGAACTAGGAGCAAAGGGTGGAGGGTGCAAAGAAGCAAATTTAGGCTTGAGATCAGAAAAAACTTCCTAATAATTAGAGCTGTCCAAAATTGGAATGTGCCGCCTCAGGAGCTGATGGGTTTCCCCCTCCTAGAGATCTCCGTGTAGACAGGGGTGAATATTCATCACGTATGTTCGGGAGATTTCTTTAGGGGATGGGTTCTTAGCATCAAGTCCATTAACCTTTTTAAAAAAAATTGATAATTGTATTTCTTTATAATTGGTTTCCTATGGAATCATGTCATTGTTTCATTTAAAAACATTATTTTGCAAAGGCTTAACTAGACAGTCAAAGGGATCCATGCCCATAGTTAAGAACCCTTCCTTTAGGGTTTGACTTAGACTATGTGGCCATTGAGGTCCCTTAGAATCGTAAAATTCTGGGATTCTCTGATGTCTTCACATACATGAATGTTTGTATTTAGGGGTGAGTCTGTACACGCTTATGTATGCTGGGATGGGGGATGAGGAAGGGAAGCTGGAGCTGTTTGGAGGCCTGGATAGATTCCCTGAGATAGTCCTCCATCAGAAGGAAGCATTGTGTGGTAGCCCACGACACCTATGGGGGCTCTAGAAATAATAATGGGCCTAGAGGTGGCAGCCTTGGGGAGGATGGGTGGTGCTCCAGGGGGTGAGCTAGGCCTAGAGGGGCAGGGTGGGCTGAGGCAGGAGCACACCTGGCTGGAAGAGGCCCAGTCCCCATAATTGCAAGCAGCAGCTGTTTGGCCCCAGACTCTGCCCCATAAATCCACCAGGGCCCCAGCTGCCCGCCAGGCTGATGGATAGATGTCTCGCCTAACCCAGAACGGGGCAGCTTCCTCTCGAGAAGGGGCCCGTCCAAACAGAGCAGGAGGGCCTGTCAGCAGGAAAGCCAAGTGGGGCTTCTCTGGGGTTAGTTTCTGTGGTTCCCCTGGGCCATCAAGTCGAGATATATAGGGGCAGCTGTGGAATAATGGAAAGAGCTCTAGACCTGAGGTCAAGAGACCTGTCTTTGACTTCTGTCTCTGCTACCTTTCATTTTACAGAGTGTTTTCTTCCCCCAAATCCTATGATCTGCAGGAAGCTAGAAGGTGCAGTCTTTGGCCCTCAGCGGTCCTCAGTTTCCTCATCTGTGAAATGAGGAGTTTGGATCGCTAGATGCTGGCCAAGGTTCCTTCCGGCCACAAAGCCTATGATCCTCTGAGAGTCCCCAGAGAGGAGCCCCACACGGCCCAGACATACAGGAGCTGCGGCTTTGTGTGTTTAGTGGAACAGCCGCTGGGCCGAAAGCTTCCTGTTAGTATACCCCAGCCTTTGAGAAGCTCCTGCCCCGGCCTGTCTCCCAGGCAGAGACGGGAGGGATTCATTAACCTAGCTGACCCCTGACGGATGAAATAGTGGGCCCTCCAGGAGGAGTAGGAGGGGCAGCCTCCCCAGGCTTCCCCAGCCTCCTGGATGCTGCCTCTGTACCAGCCCTTTCTGGACCAGAGGCATTGGGCACCTAGGATCCACCCGAGACAGGAGAATTGGATATCTCCCACAGCCCAGTACCTCCTCATCACTCCCCCTCCAGCTCAGGGAATGGATAAGGTGACTCCTGAGCTGTGAGCAGAATCAGAGCTTGCAGCATCTAAGCATGGTACCTCTGATCACCTTTTGCTCTCAGACAACTCATCTGGTCTCAGCCTCAGTTGTCTCATCTGTAAAATTGGACTATATAAACTTTGAATCTCTAAGAGAAGAAGCATTGAGTGTGGATAAAGCATTGCATTGGGACTCACCAAGACCTGAGTTCAAATCCCCTGGCAGACACTTAACTACCCCTATGATCCTGGGCAAATCACTGACCATTCTGTTCCTCTGTTCTGTTCTGAGGAATATGGACTCAGTGACCTCCAAGATCTAGATCTAGTTCAAAATCTGTGATTGTTTTCCAGCTCTGACACGCCCAGGGCATTTGAGGTGATCTGGAAATAACACAAGGGCAATGCTAAGGCTTTGAAACCCCTTAAACAACTCTGCCAAGATCAGGCCATATTTTGACCAACGTACTCTTTCGGAGAAAGTGAAAGACAGCCCCATAGAAAGGAAAACAATGTCCCCCAGAAGGTAGCACCTTGGACCTCTTCCCTGCCTTCATAATTTATCCTCTGGCTCAAGTCCATTGATTTCAATCACCAAACATTTATTAAGCACCTAGTATGTACCAGGCCCCGTGCTAAGCACAATCTCTGCTCTCAATGAACTTGTAATTTAGTTAGAGGAAACAGATGTTAGTGATTTGAGGGGTGGGGCTGCTGGGAACATCTGGAAAGAGTTCCTATAGAAGGTGATACTTGAGCTAGTAAGTAAGGATTTTAGAGATGAAAGTGGGGATGGAGTGCATTCTAGGGATAACAGGGGGCAGGGAGTGCAAAGACAAGATGACTGGAGAGGAGTGGAATGTATGAAAAAACAGAAAGAAGCCCAGTTCTTTTGGACCACAGTTTGTGTTAGATTGAGTAATGTGTACTAAGAATGGAAAGATAGGTTGGAGCTTGGTCATGAAAAACTTTCATTTTCTTTTTTTTTCTTTTTTTTTATAAAGCTTTTTATTTACAAAACATATGAGTGATTTTTCTACATTGACCTTTGCAAAAACTTTTTTTTCCCAAGCTTTTCCCCTCCTTCCCCCCATCCCCACCCCTAGATGACAGGTAATCTAATACATGCTAAATAGGATAAATTATATGACAAATACAATACATGTATACATACCTATACAGTTATCTTACTGCACAAGAAACATCAGATCTAGAAAGAGAAGAAGAAAAAACAACCTAAGAAGGAAAACAAAATGCATGGAAATATTCACAGAAAGCGTTAAAATGCTGTGTTGTGGTTCACTCTCAGTTCCCTCAGGCCTCTCTCTGGATGTATATGACTATCTTCATCGCTGAACAATAGGAACTGGTTTGAATCACATCATTGTTGAAGAGAACCATGTCCATCAGAATTGATCATCGTATAGTCTTGTTGCTGTGTATAATGTTCTCCTGGTTCTGCTGATTTCACTCAGCATCAGTTCATGCAAGTCTCTCCAGGCCTCTCTGAAATCCTCCTGTTGGTCGTTTCTTACAGAACAATAATATTCCATAACATTCATATACCATAATTTATTCAGCCATTCTCCAATTGATGGGCATCCTTTCAATTTCCAGTTTCTTGCTACTACAAAAAGGGCTGCCACAAACATTTTTGCACATGTGGGTCCCTTTCCCTCCTTTAAAATCTCTTTGGGATATAGGCCCAGTAGAAACACTGCTGGGTCAAAGGGTATGCACTGTTTGATAACTTTTGAGCATAGCTCCAAATTGCTCTCCAGAATGGTTGGATCCGTTCACAGTTCCACCAACAATGTATCAGTGTTCCATTTTTCCCACAAACCCTCCAACAGTTATCATTATCATTTCCTGTCATTTTAGCCAATCTGACAGGTGTGTAGTGGTATCTCAGAGTTGTCTTAATTTGCATTTCTCTGATCAATAGTGACTTGGAGCCCTTTTCATGTGACCAGAAATAAAAACTTTCATTTTCTAAAAAATTTTTTTAAGATTATTTGCTTATTTTTAACATTTAAGAAAATGTGAGTTCTGAATTCTCTCCCTCTCACTTGCTCCTCCCCTACCCATTGAGAAGGCAAGGAATTGGGATATCAATTATACGCGTGAAATGATGCAAAATATATTTCCATATTAGCCAAGTTGCAACAACCAAAAAACATATGCACACAAAAAAAATAAGAAAGTGAAAAAAAGGTTATGCTTCAAATTGCACTTAGACTCCCATCAGTTTTCTTTCTAGGGGTGAATAGCAGTTTTCATTATGAATCTTTTAGAATTGTTTTAGATCATTGCTGTGATCAGAGTAACTAAGTCTTTTACAATTAATAATCATTATAGTATTGCTGTTATTGTATACAGTTCTGTTCACTTCATTTTGCATCAGTTCAAATAAGTCTTCTCAGGCTTTCCTGAAAGCATCCTGCTTTCACTTCTTCTAACACAATAGTACTCCATCACAATCATATGCCATACACTTGTTTAGCCATTTCTCAATTGATGGGCAATATCTCAGTTTCCAATTCTTCACCATCACATGAAGACTTGCTATAAATATTTTTGTACATATAGGTCAAGAAGAACTTTAATTGACAAAAATAGTACATTTGACTCAAGTTAATAGTCACTGGTATTTACTAAGAGGACTGGTATTTATGTCCTCATCTCCACTCAGAGTTACCTCCTTGGTTCAAGCCCTCATCATCTCTCACCAGGACTAATGTCCTGACTGATCTTTCCACCTCAGATCTCTCTTTTTTCTGATACAACCTTCATGGATTTTCTTAAAGTACAAATCTGACCATGTCACATCCCTCCTTATTCCCATTTCACAGATGAGGAAACTGAGCCAGAGAGAAGTTAAATGACATCCTGAGGATCACACAGCTAGTTAAGTGTTTGAAGGTCTTCCTGACTCCAGACTTAGCATTCCATGCACCATGCTACCTGTCTGCATCTAACATTTAGTAACTTGCTGAGTTCCTTCTTTGTGACAGACCTTGTGCTCAGTACCAGAGAGACAGAGTTCTCAGGAAGCTTAAACTCTACTTGGAGGAAGGGGCATATCATACAGATTTTCTCTACTACTTTGAATCACTGTTTCCTTTAAGACTCAAGCATCATCTTTTACATGAAGATTTTTGGATCCCCCAGCAATTGATCTTCCCCCAAAACTATACATAGACATCTATCATTTCTCTCTCTCTCTCTCTCTCTCTCTCTCTCTCTCTCTCTCTCTCTCTCTCTCTCTTTCTCTCTCTCTCTCTCTCTCTCTCTTATATATGTTATATATATAAGTTATATATGGATCTTTCTCAATTTCTCCCTCTCCCTTTCTCCATTCCTCCTTTCTCTTTCCTTATCTTCTTTCCTCCCTTCTTTTCTCTTTCTTTCTCTCCCTTCTTCCCTCTTTTTACCTTTCCCTCCCTTCTTCTATCTCTCCCTCTTTTTCTTCCTCCTTCCTTCCCTCTCTTTATTCCTCTCCCTTTTTCCTTCTTTCTCTCCCTCCCTCCCTTTTTCTGTCTCTCCTTCCCTCCTTCTACCTCTCCCTCCTTTTCTTCCTCCTTCCCTCCATTTCTCTATTCCCCTCCTGCCCTCCTTCCCTTTCCCCCTCTTCTCTCCTTTTAGGGAATGATCAATAGACTTACCTAAGCCCTCCTTGCTGGCTAAGAAAATACACACACATATGCATTCTATCTGTCTATCCGGATCTATAAATACAGATAGATATAGATAAAGAGATCTTTATATCTATATGAATTATAAGGTATGTGTGTATGTGTTTGTGTGTGTATATATTTGCTTAGCCAGCAAGGTAGGGCTTAGGAGGATAGGAGAGGGAGATTGGAGAAGAAAGGAGTTTAATTTCACTCATACACACACACACACACACACACACACACACACACACACACACGGAATGCCTGTGAGAAAAATACCCTCTACAAAAATACACATGCATAGTTTCCTCCAATAGAAGAAGGTATGTAAGTTTCTCAAGGATTTGCCCCATGCCTAGCATACAGTAGGCACCTAATAAATGCTTCTCCATACACACACAAATGAGTAGGTTACAGGAAAGAGACTGATGGGACAAAGGAGAAAGTCTGACAAACTATTTTCTAGCTGAGTTCAAGGAGTGGCGTAGGAAAATTCAGGGAACAGCTGGTCCTTGAGCAGGACTACCTGAGTAACTTTGAGTAAATCCTAACCATCTCTCTCTATACCTCAGTTTCTTTTCTGTAAAAGGAAAAATGGGCTGGATGATTTAAGATCCCCCCCCCAGCTCAAAATATATGATTAAAGAATGCTTGGAAACTGGAAAAAGCCTGTAATGAGACTAAGGCTGAAAGGTGGGTTAGAAACAAAGTGCAGAGGCCTTGAATGCCAACTAAGGAGTCTGAATTTTATTCCAAAGACAGGGAGGTTCCCCAGATTTCCTTGGGCTCTGTTTCCCCCACTGTGTCTGTCCCTGTCCCTCTCCTGTTCCCATCCAAGAAGACAACTAGCATTAGGTACTAAGATAGCCAGGAGAAAGACTGAGTATGATTGAAGTAGATCTCTGGGGTGCGTGTCTATTTGTGTGGAAACTTGAAGGCCCCAGTCTCTCCCCCTGGAGAAATAAGAATAAAGAATTTAAGTCATTTTGATCTTGATAAATCCCTGCCTGAGCATGAGGGGAGGGCAGGCGGGCAGGAGCTCCTCTAACAGAGAGGTGCAAGTAGGTTATTGCCAGGAAAGGCTCCATCCCTGGGGACCCTGCAGAAAACTTGTTCTGACGGAGCCTCGGCCTGAGAGGGGCTGTCGGGGAGAGGGCCGGGGTGGGGATAGGGCCGCACCCTCTCACCTCATGGGGAAGATGTGATTTGGCCAAGGTGGGGTTACACAGCTAGCAAGGGGGGCTTAGGTAAGAGCTCAGGTGTAAGAAGGAGACTAGAGAAAAGAGATTCTTAATTTGAAAAGAAAAATGTCTCCTGTAGAGCTGTAGATTCAGAGAATCTTATTGCTGGAGGGAGCTTGGTCAGGTCCATGCTCCCCCATTTGACAGATGAGGGCCCAGAGGAGGGAAGGAACCTGAGCTTGTAGCACATCGGAGTTGAGCAGGATCTTAGATATCATAGAATTTGACCCTCATGTGACAAATGGGGAAACTGAGGTTCAGAGAACAAAAGAGATTTGTTGAAAGTAACACAGCAAGGAAGTGGGAGAGCCAGGACTGGATTTCAGAAATGATGGAACTTGTTGCTCTTGGAGCTGAGTAGTGTCTTCCTTCAGCAATCCATCCCCTTTTTCAACTGCTAAAATAATATCGCTAGTACAATCATTTAACCCTGAATACCCAGTAACCTTCAATGGCTCCCTGTTACCAAAGGTTTAAAACACAAACTTCTTATTTTTTGCCTTCAGGTCCTTCAGTGTGGTACCAGACTGAATACTGGGTTTAGAACCAGAAAACTTGGATTTAAATCCTTGCTCCACTACTCACAACTTCTATGATCTTAGTAGGTCTGTAGGTGAGTCTTCTGATCTGTAAAATGGAAGGGTTGCAGTAGATATACCTTCTGTCTATAGTTTATGGTCCAGGTTCTGTCTATGTGGTAAGGGGGATAGGAGAGGGAGATTGGAGAAGGAAGGGGTTTAATCTCACACCCACACCCACACACCCACCACCTACCCCCCCCACAATCTGAGGAATAGGGGTGGAGGAGGGACTTCAGACTTTGGGATATAGACCCTGGATCAATGGTAGGCACAGAAACAATGGCAGTAGCCTCCTGAGAAGAGGCCTAGGAACACGGCTGCTAAGGAGCCTACCTACCATCAGGTATTCCAAGGACTCAGGAGCCTGCCTTGGCCAGCACGAGAAAACTTGCACACATTGGTCATGCCTCTCATTGCTAAATATAGTTACTAAGAGACTCCCTTCTTCCAAAGAAGAGATAGGGATGGTATGATGATAAACAGGATCATAGATGAAGATCCAGGGGCATCCTCAGAGGTCACTTGGTCCAATCCTTTCATTTGACAGATAAGGAAACTGAGGCCCAGAAAGATTATAGCCTACCCAAAGTCATGTATGAAGCCATGGAATTTAGATCCTTGGCAGTCTAAAGTCAGTACACTAATCCATTGTCCCAGGCATTGACTGGGGAAGGCAGACCCTTCAAAAGGAATCATTATGATCATAAGAGAGGGTGAAGGGTTATCCAGGATGAGTGGAGTGAATAGAGCTATAACATAGAATAGGGAGAGTAGTCCAGAAGATTAATTAGTGAAGAAACCCCCTTGATGCTGGTATGATAGACAAAACCCTTGTCACCTCTCCCTAGGTAAATCTCCGGCCAAGCCAGTTTGGGGAAGGTTCTTGGGAATGAGCATCAGAAGAGAGAGGAAGTAAGATATCACAGAGCACTACTAGGGATTTTTTGTTTGTAAAACACTGGAAACAAAATGGAAATCCATCAGTTGGAGAATGGCTAGCAAATTGTGACATAAAAAAGGGAGAAGGTGGAGGAACAAGCATCCTATTGAGCACTTACAATGTGCCAGGCACTATGCTAAGTGCTTTATAGCTATTATTTCATTTGGTCCTCACAACTCTGCCAGGTAGAAATATACTATCATTATCCCAATTTTACAATGGAAGAAACTGAGGCAGACAGAGGTAAGAACATAATGGATAAAAGATATAATATCCCATCCCAAATGCAACTCTGACAGGTAGATAAATACTATCACTATTCCCATTTTACAGTGGAGGAAACTGAGGCAGCCAGCTAAGGATATAATGGATAAAAGGTATAATATCACATTCTAATAGATTCAGAGAAATGTGAGAAGACTTGAATGAATTGACATTGAGGGAAATGAGCAGAACCAGGAAAGCGGTTTATATGATGACCACAAAGACAAAATGAGGGGGAACAATTTTGAAAGCCCTCAAAACAACAACCAATCAGAATTTCAAAAAACCGATGCTGAAACGTATCCTCTGTCTCTTGTAATAGAAATGATGGACTAAGGTAGAGAATCAGCCTGATATTCTCAGGGGAGGGCAGTTGGCTGGTTTGTTTTGCTGTATTATACATATTTGGGAAGACTTCTACTCAGAAGGGAAGCAACTCAGAAAGGAAGTGAAGATGGGTGGGTGGCCTAATAGATAATGATAGATTTTTTTGGGGGGGAACATCACTAAAATATTTTTAAATGAAAAAATAGAAAAAAGACCACTGCATTTGGAATAAGTGGAACTATATTCAAATCCCTGCCCCGTCACTTATTACCAGTCACCTGGGGTCTCCTGTCTGGGCCCCCTGTTCTCATCTGTATTATAAGACTTCTAAGTTCTCTTCAAGTTCTAAATCTATGCTTTTTGGGAAAATGGGATATTCCTGGTCTCCAAATTCTAGATCTTCTGAGCTGGGAGCTGAAACTGAGAATGGGAAGGCAGCTTGAATTTCCATCCTCCAGCCATGCTCTTCCAAAAGCTCAGGATATTGGGGGTAGGCAGAAGGTAGAGACCCAGAGTCTGGGTAGAAAGTACAGCCCCCATCTCGGGCCCCCTGCTCCCCCTCCCCTTCCTTCCCCCGACTTGCCTGAGGCTCAAGCCCCACTCCCCCAAATCCCAATCCCAATGCAGCCCTGGATGTTTGCCTGTTGCTATGACAATGGGGATGCACCTTTCCATCTCCATGGTAACCATCCAGGGGTTTTTAAAATTCAGTCAAGGTACTTTCCACCCCTCACCCCCCACTCCCCCTCCCCACATTCTTCCTTCCCTTCTCTTTTTCAGTCTTGGAAAATCAGAGGCTGATGGCCTGTGGAGTTGGGAGTGTATGCAGAGGAGGAGGAATCTGGGGGCCAGAGTTCCCCCCACTTCCCTTCCCTTCCCTCTCCAAAGAAAAAGAGAAAGGTCTCATTGTCACTGCCAGGGGTAGAGTCAGCCTCCAAATACCTCGGACTACCCCCAAGAATTCTGGGGCTGAAGTGACCAGGGGCATGGAGGTGACCTTTCCACTTTGTCATATCCCCTGTGGGATAATATTACCACCAGGAATCAGGGGCTAGGCTTGCCACTTCCCTTCAAAAGAGTGGGAAAGTAGAGGGAAAACATGTGAAACAGAAACAAAAACTCTGCCCTTGGAAGTCCAAAGAGGCGGGTTCAAATTCTAATTTTGCTTCTGCTTTGATAGATAGTCCTGAGCAGGTTCTTGCTCCTTTTGGGGTTTAGTTATTCCTCCTGTGAAATAAGGATGTTGGGTGGTCTCTAAAGGCAGCGGATAGCCTGGATGACCCTGGAATTCTGGTTCCTGTGGAGCAACAAAAGAGTGGAAGGACACATTTCAGATCATCCCAGGGCCCTAGAAGGAAGGACCCATTTGATGAAGAGCAAAGTAGACAGTCTCAGGAGATGGGGATCTTCAGAATATCAAAGTTAGAAGGAAACGGAACAGAGAACACAGACTTTCTCATCTGAGGGAGATCTTATAGGTCCATTTAATCTAACCCATAATTTTTCAGATGAAGTCCTGAAAAAATGACTTTTCCAATATCAGACAGTTAAATTCTTTGATTATAGATCTTTATGGGTCACCAGTAAGAGTTTGGGGTGAGAAAGGAAGTGTTTGTTTTTGAACCATGTGATGGGGTCAGAAAAGGCTGAGAATTGCCTTCTAAATCTCCCCAATGTTCCTGAGTATGGTCAGAGGAAGGATTCCAGGCTAGGGTAAAAGGAAATTGGGGAACAGTCCTAGGTTGGTGGGCTGGTATTCATAATAGATGCGATTGGTGCTGGGCTGGGGCTAGGGGGCAGAGGCATTCAAAGCCTATGAGGCATAAGAATTCAGGGAGAGCAGAGACCAAGGATCTCAGCTTCGTGGGTGGTCCCCTATATATCCAATGTGTCCAGGGCCTCAGACTTTCTGTAAAGGAGAATGCCTGAGTTGGGGCCAGGGACCTTCATTTGCCATGAGAGTCCCAGTATTGTAATATCATTACACCCCAAATATGGTATATTTTAAAAGACTTCTTTTAAGCCTTCCTTCTTGTAGGTGAGATCAAGTGCAAGACCCAAGGACTAAACCAGGCAAGGACCCAGGAATCCAGAAGGGCCCGTCAGTCCTGGTACCCAGATCCCAGAATGCCAAGGTCCAGGCTGACACAGCATTGAGCCAGATGCTGTTTACATGATATTGCTAATGAGATTAGTCTAACCAGGGACAGACTGCAGGAGGGAAGTACAGAGCTGAAGGGGACAGATGGACAAGGCTGCTGCTTAATGAAGGCAGTCAGATCTCCTGAGTCACCCAATTAATTAATTGTTTCTAATCCCTGTAAACAAGAGAGGATAAATATCATCTTCCACACCCACAAAAGCTCCATGCTTCCAGGGAATTTGAGGACTTTGTGAAAGAGGGAGGGAGGTGATCCTAATCCCAGTCGGAGAGCCCTGGTCAGGCATTTTTCAAAAATAAATCATTTTTAATGATGTCTTGCTTTTTATATCACCTACATTTCCTTCTGTATCTCCCTTCCCTCTCTCAGAGAGACATCCCACATAACAAAGATTTTTTTTAAAGAAAAAAAGAAAAAGAAGAAAAAAAAAGAGAGGGAGGAATACATTGATCAATATATCAAAAAAAAAAAATCCAGACAATATGTGTAGTGTTCTTTACTAGTGGACTCCCCTTCTCCCCGTCTTCAAAAGAGCAGGAAAAAAAATGGCATCCTCCTCAGTTTCTCTTTGTAGCCAAACTTGTGCTCTGTGATTTGGCCACAATCATTTCCATTTGTTTTATGGCCACTGTTTGGTCTGTTTACAATGCTATTGTCCTTGGGCTTATTTTTTTTTTCTTGGCCCTGATTATTTACTTTGCAGGTGAGTCTTTCCATGATTTCCTCTATTCATCACATTCAACCTTTTCTTCATTATTTTTTAAAATCTAGGCAATCAATAAATCAAGCTCCACTTTGTAACATTTGTATCCTCCTCAGTTCCTCTTTGTAGCCAACCTTGTGCTCAGTGATTTGGCTGCAATCATTTCTATTTATTTTGTGGCCACTGTTTGGTCTGTTTACAATGCTGTTGTCATTGTGCTTATTTTTTTTTTTTCTTCTTGGCCCTGATTATTTACTTTGTATCAGTTCATGTGAGTCTTTCCATGATTTCCTCTATTCATCATATTCAACCTTTTCTCCATTATTTTTTTTAAAGTCTAGGCAATCAACAAATCAAGTCCTATTTTGTAACATTTGTTGATTTCTGAGGTGTAAATATTCACACTGAAAATTTAACAGTGGGCCTTCATCAGCTTTTTGGATTCTCGGTTCTTCCCCCTGTCTAGCAGTGGAATCTCTGGGTTAAATTAGGATATGGACATTTTAGCCACTTTATTTGAACAAGTCCAAACTGCCTTGCCAAATGGTTTTTACTAATTTGCAATTCCAACCAGAATGCATTAGTGTGCATTTGGTCACACTGTAAGGGTGAAAAAAAGGAGAGGGAGGAGTAAACTGGGTAAAATGTAAATGTCCTCCCTTGGGGTTAAGACATCATCTCCAGAAGGTCCCTGTAGGCAGCAATCTGGCACAGGATAAGTATTAGAGAGTAGGTGCTCCTGTCCTATTAACATAGCAGCATGAGGAACCTTTTCTCTTTAACATGGCAGTAGGGGGTGAGTCCTTTCTGGTTAACCCAGAAGTAGAGGGGGTAGTCCTTTCGAATTAACACAACAGTAGAAGGAGAGTAAAGGGGCCTCATTAGGCTTAGGATAGTGCAGAAGAAAAGGCTTGATTTAGAGTCAAGGATTCTGGGTTTGAATTCTAGGCAATCTCTCTTGGCCTCAGTTTCTCCAACTATAAAGCTGAAGGACTTCTAAAGTTCCTTCCTATTTTATATTTATATTTTATATTTATGCTATGACTATAGCATCAGGATGGGCAGAACTCTCATTAACTCACAAGGGGGAACCCCTTCCCCTCCTTTCCTGGAGTTAGGAAACTCTGAGTTCAAATCCAGAATCAGATATTTACTATGTGAACTTAGGCAAGATGACATTATCTCACAGGGTTGTTGTGAGGATCAAACGAGCTATTTATAAAGGACTCAACACAGTTCCTGACTCGTAGTAGGTGCTTAAAAAGGTTTTTGTTTCTTTCCTCTCATTATCAAAACAGCACAGATGGTGGGATTTTCCAGATTAGTTACTCTCAAGGGAGAAGGAAGCAAACAAGGATAATCTCTCCTTCTATTCACCCTATACATTTCTGGGACCTGATGATACTCTTCCCCACAGTTTCCTTCCAAACCTAGATACCATTTTTCTATCCTAATCATCTGTCTGTACCATGGTCATTGTCTCTGCCCATGACTTGCCTCTTGTTTGTCTCACCCTTTGTTTCACAGATTTCTCTCTTTGAAGTTTAATCCTAACCTTCACCCACCCACCCAACTCCCATACATAGATGAGCAAAAGAAATGTTTGCCCATACCCAGGCCATTGGGCCAGTGGCCTGTGCCCATTCTCAAAGCTTTCTGTTCACCTGACCTGCCTCTCCATCCACACAGCCTACCAGAGCCCCAGCACACCCCCCAGGATTAGTACATCTGGGGCATCCCCAACACAAGAAAACACCCAAGACAAACCTTACAAGATTCTATTCAATTCAGCCTGCATAGAAGAAAAAGACAGAACTAGAAAGATCAAAAGAACACAGAGACAGGGAAACAGAAGTAGAAACTAGGAAGGATAGAGAGGCTGACAGTCACCACCTCCCTCTCCTTGCTCCCCCCACAATGAAATAGAGAAACAGAGAGACTCAGAGGGAGATAGAAATCAGGACAGAGAGACTCAGAACCAAGGACACCAGGAAAAAAGACTGAGAAAAAAACAGAATAGACACAGAGGAAGAAAAGAAAGGGGGAAATTAAGAGACTTGAAGGAACCAGGAAGAAGATGAGGGCCAGATAGAAAACATTTGTAACTTGAAAGAGTTATTAAAAGGTAGTTAGTATTGGATGGGCAGGTAGTGGGAAAAATCCCAGACTCGGAATCAGGAGATCTGGACTGAGACCCAGGTGTGATGAGCTGTGTGATTGGCTCAGATCACATCTCTGAGCTAAATGGGAATAACAGCACTTGTCCTGTCTCATGGGGCTATTTCAGGATCAAATGAGATTAGATGTGAATGAAAGTGTTCTGTACTATAAATCCTATGAAAATATGAACTCTTAGTTTTTAAAATAGTATTTTTTTCCAATTAAATATAAAGACAATTTTTAACATTCATTTTTAAAATATTTTGAAACAAGTTGGATTTGTTGATCCTTAAATTATTTTCTTAGGAATCCCATGCAACTCAGGAAGGAGAGGGAATGGTCAATGGGCTTTCTACCCTATTTTATAGCTCTTTCTTGGCACAAGATGCAACTCCAAACTAAGCCAGTCCCAGGATATGGCTTTGTGAGGATTCCATAATCAGGCTGGGAGAATGACCAAGAGGACTGAGGTGCTGAATGCCTCCTTGAGTTTCTGGTTGAGTGGAACCTGGACTCCAGTCCCCCTACTTCCCAGGAAGCTATGCTTCCAAAGCATAGCTCTCATCTATGGAGGTGAGGAAGAGGTGAGGAAGAGTCATCATCACAGTGTGAGCTTACTTAGGGGAATACTAAGGGATGAAGGGAACAATTTTAGAGAAATTTGGAAGATTTATATTAATACAGATTAAAGCAAACAAAACCAGAACAATTTATACAGTAACATTATAAAGACAAACAACTTTGAAAGAATTAAGAATTCTTGCTCAACCACAATTCCAGAAGACTAATTATTTATAAATTGCATTTTATTTTTCCAAATACATGCAAAGATAGTTTTTTTAATTAAAGCTTTTTATTTGTATAACATATGTATGGGTAGTTCCCCAGCATTGATCTTTACAAAGCTTTCCATTACAAATTTTACCCCCAGTCCCTTCCCCTCCCCTAGATGGCAGGAAGTCCACTACATGTTAATAATGTTGAAATACTTGACAAGTTGTGCAAGAAAAATCCTATCAACAAGAAAAAAAAAAGAAAATCAGAGAAAGGAAACACAATGCAAGCAAACCTCAATAGAGAGCATGAAAATGTTATGTTGTGGTCCATATTTCATATCCCTCTCTCTGGGTGTATATGGTCTTCTTCAGTGAACAATTGGAACTAGTTTGAGACAATTCTTTGTTGCAGAGAGCCATGTCCATCAGAATTGATCATCATGTAATATTGTTGTTGCTGTGTATAATGATCTCCTGGTTCTGCTCGTTTCACTCAGCATCAGTTCATGCAAGCCTCTCCAGGCCTCTCTGAAATCGTCCTGCTGGTCGTTTCTTACAGAGCAATAATATTCCATAACATTCATATACCATAATTTATTCAGCCACTCTCCAATTGATGGGCATCCATTCAGTTTCCTGTTCCTAGCCACTACAAAAAGGGCTGCCACAAACATTCTTGCACATGTGGGTCCCTTTCCCTCCTCTAAGATCTCTTTAGGATATAGGCCCAATAGAAACACTGCTAGGTCAAAGGGTATGCACAGTTTGATAACTTTTTGAGCATAGCTCCAAATTGCTCTCCAGAATGGCTGTATCCGTTCACAGTTCCACCAACAATGCATCAATGTCCCAGCCCTCCCACATCCCCTCCAACATTCATTGTTATCTTTTCCTGTCATTTTAGCCAATCTGACAGGTGTGTAGTGGTACCTCAGAGTTGTCTTAATTTGCATTTCTCTGATCAATAGTGATTTGGAGCAACTTTTCATATGACTAGAGATGGTTTTAATTTCATCATCTGAAAATTGTCTGTTCATATCCCTTGCCCACTTATCTATTGAAGGGTGGCTTGAATTCTTATATATATGAGACAATTTTCTATATATTTTAGAAATGAGGCCTTTATCAGAACCATTAAATGTAAAGATGATTTCCCAGTTTGATGCGTCCCTCCTAATCTTGTCTGCATTTGTTTTGTTTGTACAGAAACTTTTTAACTTAATATAATCAAAATTATCTATCTGGTGTTCAATTAGGAGTTCCAGATCTTCTTTGGACATAAATTTATTCCATCTCCACAGGTCTGAGAGGTAAACTATACTACGTTTCTCTAATTTTCTTACAATATCACTCAAAAAGATAGTTTTCAACATTCACTTTTGCAAAACCTTATATTCCAAAATTTTCTCTCTCTCTCCCCCTCCCCAAGATAGCCAGCAATACAATCAATGTAAGTTAAACATGTGCAATTCTTCTAAACATATTTCCATTTTCATCATGCTGTGCAAGAAAAATCAGGTTAAAAGGGGATAAAACCACGAAAAAAATTACAACAAGCAAATACAGCAATGACAAGAAAAAGATGAAAATACTTTTTGATCCACATTCAGTCTCCACAGTTTTCTCTTTGGATGCAGATGGCACTTTCCATCACAAGTCTATTGGAATTGTCTTGAATCACCTCGCTGTTGAAAAGAGTCAAGTTCATCACAGTTGAACATCACATAATCTTGCTGTTACTATATACAATATTCTCCTGATTCTGCTCATTTTACTCAGCCTCAGTTCATGGAAGTCTTTCCAGGTTTTTCTGAAATCAGCCTGCTCATCGTTTCTTGTAGAACAATAATATTCCATTACATTCATATACCATAACATTCACCCATTCCCCAACTGGTGGACATCCATTAAATTTCCAGTTCCTTATTACTACAAAAAGAGCTGCTATAAACATTTTTGCACATGTGAGACCTATTATTTTTAAACTATAATTCTTTATTTTTATAATGCATAATTTTCATTTTTCAGGCAACCAAGTTTTTTTTCATCCATCTGTCCCTCCCACAACCACCCCCCCATATTGAACAATTTTTTTTAAATCCAGAAAATCAACTCCCTCAATATATAGCCATACAATCTAGCAAAACAAATTTCCATGTTAGCCATATCCAAAAATAAGTATATCCCTCTGCATTTTAAATTCATCACTTGTTTGTCAAGGAGGTAAACGATGTGTTTCCTCTTCATTCTCTTGGATTCATAGTTAATCACTGTGCTTATCAGAGTTCTAAAGTATTTCAAAATTGTTTTTTCTCTACAAGGTATCATTGTATAAAATTGTTTTCCTACTCTTGCTCGCTTTACTCTCCATCAGTTTATAAAGGTCTTCCTGGTCTCTTCTGAAATTGTCCACTTCATCATTTCTCAGGGCAAAAAGTATTCATTATATCCAGACACCACAATTTGTTTAACTATTTCCCAAGAGGATGGCAGGGAAGCTAGGTGGTGCAGTAGATAGAATGCCAGGCTTGGCATCAGAAAGATTCAAATCTGGCCTCAGATTCTTACTAGCTGGATGATCCTGGGCAAGTCATTTAACCCTCTGCCTCAGTTTCCTTATCTGTAAAATAAGCTGGAGAAGGAAATGGCAGACCACTCCAGTTTCTTTGCCAAGAGAAACAGACATTACTGAAAAACAACTGAACTGAAATGGATGACAACAATTACTTTCCAGTTTTTGACTGCTGTGATACAAGCTGAAGTAGTATAACTAGATGATATGCTGTTTGGTAACTTTCTGGGCTGCACACCAAATGGCTTTCTAGAACAGTTGGACTAGAGTTCTACCTACAGTATGCTACTGACCCTGTTTCCCCACAGCTGTGCCAACATCTGTCATTTTTCTTTTTAAAAATCTTTTTAGGTATATAGTAGAACTTCAAAATAATTTTAGTTTGCATTTCTCTAATAGTAATTTGGAGCATTTTTTTTTTGCTGAGGCAATTGGGGGGGTTAAGTGACTTGCCCAGGGTCATACAGCTAGGAAGTGTTATATGTCTGAGGCCAGATTTGAACTCAGGTCCTCCTTATTTCAGGACTGGTGCTCTATCCACTGCGCCAACTAGCTAACCCAATTTAGAGCATTTTTATATGACTGGTAATGGTATAGATTTCTCCTTTTGAAAACTGTGTATTCGTATGCTTTTGAACATTGGGGAATGGCTCATATTTTTTAAAACAAATTTGGCTCAGCTCCCCTTATTCAGGAAATGAGACCTTTATTGGAGAAGTTTTCCCCCCAGTTACCTGTTTCCCTTCTGATTTTTACTACATTAGATTTGTTTGCACAAATACTTTTCGAATTTTATATAATCACCATGAAACATGTGACCCTCTCTCCTGGAAGAGAGCTGATAAGCTCAGAACATAGACTTGGATGTGTCTAATGTGGGAATTTGTTTTGCTTTTTTTTGTTACAAAAGTGTGTTTTCATTCCCACCCCCAAGATGGGGGAATAGATGGAATGGTGAGTAAATAGATTTTTTTCTTCACTAGAAAAAATTAATTAAATTTAAAAATAACCAGGGCAACAACTTCATAGACCAATGGAGCTTGGAAGCGGGGGGATGGCATGGGGTACTTATCAGTATGCTTTTTGGGTAAGCAGATTTTGAGATTCAGAATTTAGCATCCCTCATACAACAAAATCAGAAACCCCTTCCTCTACATGGGAAGCAGGGGCAGAGAAGAGAGGACAAAGGCAGGAAAGCTAAGGAGGACTTGGGGCCTCCTATTCTAATTTAATGGGTCAGAGGAGGCCCATATGTGCTATTTTAAGAGGGGCACAGTTCCCTTGTCCTCAGCATCAGGGCCAGGAAGGGTTTCCATGATGTAACCTCTGCTCCTAGAATCCCTGCTGCAGAATGGCAAGCAGGTATAGAAGAAAGCTTCAGGCAGCAAGACTTGACAAATTGGAAGGGAGAGAGCAGGCTGAGACCCCAAGGTGAAGTCTGGGAAGGGAAGGAAGAGCTTTCCTCCTAATAGGAGAAAACAACTGGGACCTGAATCTGTACTTTCAAATCTGGCTTCCTGGGCAGTGGCTCACTGGCTGGGGGTGGAAGTGAGGAGGTAATGGTCAGTGAACTGGCCATGGCTTGGCCTTCTCCATCCTGGCTTGCCAAAGCCTACAAGGCCTATTTGTGAGGCCCGCCCTCTATTTTGGCTTCAGTGAGCCTTGGAGAGAATTTCCCTTTAACACAATTTTCCTGAAGCCGTAAAACACTCTAATATTCCAGCCAGCTGTGGGGCCAAGGCTGAGGCCAAACCTGGGGCTAGAAGTAAGGTTGGGGGGCTGAGGCTAAGAGAAGCCTTGGGCTGGGGGCTGGGGCTAGAATAGGGCTAGGGGTAGGACTGGGACTGGAAGTAGCACGAAGATCATAAGAGATGAAATTGAAAGGTAGGACAGGACCAGGGCTGGGGGCTTTATCTAGAACTAAGAAAGGGGGCAAAGAGGGGGAAAAGTTGAGATCAGTATTGGGGATGAAACTAACAGAAGAGGGGTAGCCTCGATTTGGACTGGAGTTAGAGCTGAGATTAGGACTGAGAGGGTGTAAAATTGGGCCATCTTTGGTTCTTCCTGAACATTGAGATTTTCCCTTCTTCTAGCCCAAGCTCTGGGCTCCATAGCTCCCCATCTTCTCCTCACCCCCAAGGGTGAAAGCTCAGGTACTGGCCTGCTCTGAAGGAAGAGAAGAGAGAGGAGGGGAGCAGAGATTTTGGAGAGACCTGAGGAATCATTTTGCTCATTTCTCCTACTGGGTGTCTGAAATTCCTACTATTATCAACTTAGATTATTTTCAAGCTTTAAGGTGTACAAAGCACTTTTCCTGGAAAACAATTTCATATGGTGAGTAAGACAAGTATTATCATATCTATTTGATAGAGGAAAAAACCCAGGATGGGAGAAAACATGACTGCTATTAAGTACCTGACCACAGGAGTCATCCTTTGCCTATAGCCATTGTCTGGAAAGGAAACTCATTCTCTCTAACCCATACCAGGAGCAGCCAGATAGCTCACCTAGAGGGGAAGACTTCAGACTTTTCCTATTATTACAAATAATAACCTTATTGGTACATCTGAGCTGCTGACACTTTGCAGAGAAACTAGGTTTCTGAAGGGCAGGAACACAGTATGGAACCTGCAGAGCAAGGGATGCATCTCAGGAGAGCCTGACCTGGAATAGGTGGATAGGAACTCTGTAGCAGAGGCTCCCCAGCAGCCAGGGAAACATGAAAACTTTACCTGTAGTGATGAGAGACCCAAAGTAAAATAGAATGGTTGCTCAAGAGTCAGGTTTCTCCTTCCCAATTCACCTCTCTAATATCAGTCTTGTAAAGACCTTTAGAATTCACCCACTTCTACCCCCTCACTTTATCGTGAAGGAAACTAGGAGCAGAGAGGGACAGGGTCTTCAGTTTGACATAGTGGGACAAACCAATTTGCAGTCATGAATCCAGAGTTCAAATTCTGTTTCTGCAAATTTAATATCTATGTGATTGGGCAAGTCCCTTCACCTCTGTGATTTTCCATTTTTATTTCCTTATCTAGGTGGTACAGTGAATAAAACAGCTGGTCTAAAGTCAGGAAGACTGATCTTCCTTTTCCTAAATTCAAATGTGACCTCAAATACTTAGTAGCTATGTGACTCTGGGCAAGTCACTTCATTCTGTCTCATCTGTTTCCCCATCTGTAAAAATGAGCTGGAGAAGAAAATGGCAAATCGCTCCAGTGTCTTTGTCAAGAAAACTCCAAAAGGGGTCACAAAGAATTAGACATGACTGAAAAATGACTAAACAACAACCAAACAAAGGGACAATGAGCTAGACAACCTCTAATATTCCTTCCAATAATTATACCTAGATTCTCACTCCAAGGCTCATCCACCAGACACCATTTTTAGCTAAAGCTCAGGTCACTGTTTGAAAAGGAGAGAGATGGCCAGTGGTTAGGGGAAAGGTCTTGATCAATTCAGTCTGCCCTGTCCCCAAACTGGGTATACTGTAGTATCTGAGTTCTGGCAAGGGAGCTATGTCAGGGAGGAGGGGGGGCACAGTGTTTCTTATTGCACCTTCCTCTTCCCACCTCACCTCCACACATGTACACACAGTCTCAGACAATCAGTCCCTCATTCATTTCCTTAAGTGACAGCAGGTCAGGTACAGTAAGGAGGTCAGTCTTATCCTCCCTGAAAAGCCAGATTCTTCTCTAACTTCTGCCCTAAGGACAATTGAAAAGCACAGTTGTGAGAGGTAGGAAGGAAATGTCAGCCTCCCACTCAGGTGTAAATCTCTGTGTCTATTGAGTTGGATACAAATTCAGCTCCCTAGTCATTCATTCATTCATTCACTAGCATGTCCAGACCTTGTCCTCCTCCTCTCCCCTCCCAGGTCAAGGTACCTAATCCTATGTTATCCTTTAGGAGAAGGTGGAACAGGAGAAGGAAGATGAAACAGGAGATGGAAGGTGCTGACCTTGGTCCTGCTCTCAGGGAGCTTATAGTCTGGGAAAGAGAGAAGAGAAGAAACTGACAGAGCCGCTGACCTTGGTCTTGTCCAGGAAGATTAGAGGGGAATGGAAAAAAAAGAAGGGCCCTTGACCTTAGGAAATTGACAAACCAGAAGCAGACTGAAAAGCTGACCTAGGTCACAGTCTGGATGAGGCAGAGGAGGAGCATACTCAGGACTGGAGTGGGGGTCAAGGAGCAGAGAAGTTTCCAATTCCAACTCTTGGGGAGCTCAAAGTATAGGGAAGATAGAGGAAGAAGGGTTCAGTTCTTTGGGCAAGAAGGTGATGGGGTGGGGGTCTGGGGAAGGAAAGCCACAGAAGTCAAAGGTAGAAGGCTCTTCATAGGACATCCAGTCCAAACCATAGTGTATCCGAAGCATAAATGCCTTCTCTCCCCTATCTGAAAAGTGGCCATCCAGGCAGCCCTGCAGTGAAGGAAGCTCATGACCTCCTCAGGCAGCCTCTTCCACTTTGGGATAGTTCTAATGACCAGTATTTTCTTCCTCATTTTGAGCTAAAATCTGTCTCTCTGCATCTTCTCCCCAGTCCTCCTGGCTCTGCCTTCTGGGGCCCAGCGGAGCAAGCCTAATTCGTCTCCCACATGACAGCCTTCCAAATGCTCCCAGACATCTATCATCTTGTCAAGCCATCTCCTCTCCAGGCTAAACAGCCCAGGTCCCTTCAATCAATCTCAGCACAACATTGTTTCCCATTTTCCCTTTCACCACTCTGGTCACCCTTGTCTAGACGTGCCCCAGTTTATCAATGTCCTTCCTAACCTGCAGCGCCCTCAATAGAACCCTAGATTCCAGAGGGCAGTGACACTGTCTTCTGCCTAAGTCTGTACCTCTCTTTTCTCAATGCAGCCTGAAGTCATATGGGATTTTTCTAGCTACCATGTCTTCCTGTTGATTCATATTGATCGTGTTATTGAGTCATTTTTCAGTCATGTCTGACTCTTTGTGATCTTATTTGGGATTTTCTTGGCAGAGATACTGGAATGGTTTGCCATTTCTTCCCCCAACTTATTTTACAGATGGGGAAACTGAGGCAAACAGAGTTAAGTGACTTGCTTAGGGTAAATGTCTGAGGTTAAATTTGAACTCGAGAAGATGAGTCTTTCTGACTCCAGGTCTAACACCCTTTCCATTATGCCATGCATATATTGATCATAAAATCTGCTTTAAAATCCCAAATCTTTTTTAATAATAAACTTCTGTCTAACTAAATATCCCTCATCTTGAGCAGTTAATTTTTTTAAATAAAGCTTTTTATTTACAAAACATATGAGTGATTTTTCTACATTGACCTTTGCAAAAACTTTTTTTTCCCAAGCTTTTCCCCTCCTTCCCCCCACCCCCACCCCTAGATGACAGGTAATCTAATACATGCTAAATAGGATAAATTATATGACAAATACAATATATGTATACATATCTATACAGTTATCTTACTGCATAAGAAACATCAGATCTAGAAAGAGAAGAAGAAAAAACAACCTAAGAAGGAAAACAAAATGCATGGAGATATTCACAGAAAGCGTTAAAATGCTGTGTTGTGGTCCGCACTCAGTTCCCACAGGCCTCTCTCTAGATGTATATGACTATCTTCATCGCTGAACAATAGGAACTGGTTTGAATCACATCATTGTTGAAGAGAACCATGTCCATCAGAATTCATCATCATATAGTCTTGTTGCTGTGTATAATGTTCTCCTGGTTCTGCTGATTTCACTCAGCATCAGTTCATGCAAGTCTCTCCAGGCCTCTCTGAAATCCTCCTGTTGGTCGTTTCTTACAGAGCAATAATATTCCATAACATTCATATACCATAATTTATTCATCCATTCTCCAATTGATGGGCATTCTTTCAATTTCCAGTTTCTTGCCGCTACAAAAAAGGGCTGCCACAAACATTTTTGCACATGTGGGTCCCTTTCCCTCCTTTAAAATCTCTTTGGGATATAGGCCCAGTAGAAACATTGCTGGGTCAAATGGTATGCATAGTTTGATAATTTTTTGAGCATAGTTCCAAATGAGCAGTTAATTTTTTAAAACCCAACTGTAGGACTTTATTTTTTCTATTAAATTTCTTCTTGATGCAGTTAACTTGACATTTTTGCTTGTCAAGATTTCTTTCGACTCTGCTCTGTGGACCAGTATATTGGTTATCCATCTCAGCTTCATTCAACATGTTTACTTGATAAATGTATCACCTATGTCTTCATTCAAGTCATTGACAGGCACAATGAACAGAACAGGGTAAATATCGGATCCCTATGGCACTCCACTAGAGGCTTCCTATTCCTCTCCCTGTGAATGCACACACTAAAATCCCAAGTTGATTTCCAGTAGGTGATGGAAGTAAATGGTGCCCAAGATAAAGGTAGGCAAAAGTGATAAAATTGGGGGTCTGGAGAATCCACAAAGTGGATAAAAGAAGCAGCAGCATGTGGGGGCACAGTCACTCAGTGATGGGCATGGAATTCCCTGCTGGGGCAGTGTCAAGACCTGGATCTGAGCTTCCTTTCCTGTTCATCACTTTCCCAATCCCCAATTATATCCCTTCTTTCCAATGATTCCATATCTGCCCAACCTCTCCACAGGTAGAGTTGTAATGACTTATATGATGTGATGTTTGGAGTACCAGGAAGTCCCTATGAGTAGCATTACCTTTTCTTGGTAAGGTCATGGGATTTAGCATTAAAGGAAACGGCTTCTGCTGGGATGATCTTGTGAAAGACTTTTTTCTTCTCTGGATTTATTTCTTCATCTTTCATCCCCTTCAATTCTTCTTTGAAAAGGTAGATCTTCTGGTCTAACCATCATGGAAAGCAATTTGGAATTATGCTTTTAAAAAAGTGACTAAAAAAATCCATGCTCCTTGACCTAGGAAAAAGACAGAAAGGAAGGTTCCATATACACCAAAATATTCATAGTTGAACTTTTTGTGGTAGCAAAGCTCCGGAAACAAAGCTGTTGTTTGACCTTTGGTCTTGAAGAGGACCAATGACATCATGAGGTAATGTCTTGACTATTGAGTGAGTTGGATTTAAGGGAGACAGAGTTGTTGACAAAGTCATCAATCTCACTCTTTCTTCCAGGGTTAAAGAAATCAAGTGACAAGTCAAAAATCAAGATGACTGACTATGGTGTGGGATGCAGTGGATGACTTTGGCATTTTCAATGGCTGACAAAGCTCTAAGCATTCCACAGCACCTGCTTCAACCACATTCATAGCTGTTGGAACAGATTGTTTTTAATCTGCCTATTCTGATGGGGCAAGTCCTCACAGGTTTGAGGTAGATATCCCCCTAACTCACTGCCAGTTACCCTAGTAGACATTCATCAATTGAGAAAAAGCTAAACAAATTGTGGTTCATGAATGTCATGGAATTATACTGTGCTAAAAAAATGGTGAATAAGAAAAATTCAAGAAAGCACCAACTGATACAAAGGGAAATGAGCAAAACCAGGATAAACACACCACATTTGAAAAGTAAAATGGAAATGGAAAGAACAGAACAGGGGCAGCTAGGTGGTGCAGTGGATAGAGCACCAGCCCTGAATTCAGGAGGACCTGAGTTCAAATCTGGTCTCAGACACTTAACACGTCCTAGCTGTGTGACCCTGGGCAAGTCACTTAACCCCAATTGCCTCAGCCAAAAAAAGAAAAGAAAAGAAAAGAAAAGAACAATGAAACTGAATGATGTGTGATTAAAGAGACCCAGGCAGACACCAAGAAGAATTAAGAAAATTAACAAAATGTACCTCTTTCCTTCACTGCAGACACAGGGAGTTATGAGTGTGGAATATTACATATGGTGTCAAAGAGAATGTTGATTGGTCTCCCAGCTGGTTTCCCTGCTTTGAATCTCTCCCTCTCTAATCCACTCTTCACTTAGGGGAAGGGGAGGGAAGAGAATAAGCATTTATAAAGCATCTACTATGTGTAGGTAAATATTCTCTCTCTCATTTGATCCTCTCAACAACTCTGGGAAGTAGGTGCTATTATTATTCCCATTTTAAAGTTAGGAAAATTGAGGCAAATGGAGGTGAATTAACTTGCCCACCATCACACAACTTGAAAGTATCTAAGGCTGGATTTGAACTCGTATCTTCTTGACTTCAGATCTAAAGTTCTACTTAATCCACAGAACTATTTTGGGCCCCCAAAATGATATTCCTAAGGCATAAGCTTCACCATCTCATCCTCAGATCTGCTCTCAGAGGATTACTAATTCTACACTAATTCTACACTCAAACTCCCTCATATGACATTTAATGCCCTCCATGACTCAAAGTCAACTTATCTAGCTACATCATGCATCAACCTCATCACATTTTCTTTGGTCCAGGCTCTTTACTGTTTCTCACACACAGTGTTCCCAACTCCGATCTCCATGTCTGCACAGGTTGTTCCTCCATGACTGGATCATAGGAGCATGGATTTAAAGGTGGAAGGAGCCTTAGAGGCTGTCCAATCCAATTGAAGTTATCTGATTTGTCCAGGATCACACAACTATGGAGTGGCAGAGGAGGGATTTGAATAACGGTTCTCTGATTTAAATCCCACCCACTCTGGCTGGAATGCCCTCCTCTCTCCTTCCCAGGTCCAGCTCAAATCCCACTACTTCTAAAAAGTTTTCTCTTGCCTCCAGCTCTCTAGCCCTTCTGGATCTCCTTTTCTTCTGACCTCCTCTAACACTTAGAAGACAGAATTACCCAGTCTAATATAGCCTTATTATGTGACAGGTATTTGCTGAATGCTTTACAAATATTAACTTGTTCAATCCTCACAATAACCCTGAGAGTTCGTGCTATGATAATAGCACCCATTTTATAGATGAGGAAACTGAGGCAAAAGAGGAGGTAAGTGACTTACCCAGAGTCACACAGCTAGTCATTGTCTGGATTTGAACTCATCTTTCTGACTCCTGGCCTAACTTTCTATCCACAACATTTACAAACTAACTGTCAAGCTCTTTGATACATACACAGAATCCTATTTTCTTCTCAAATATTCCATATGTATGAGTCTTATCTTCCTAGTTAGGTGGCATAGTATGTAGAGAACTGGTCTTGGAGCCAGGAAGACCCAAGTTTGAATCTTACCTCAGATGCTTTAGCCATATAACCCTGGAAAAGTCACTTAATCTCTCTGTGCCTCAGTTTCCACATCTGTAAAATGAGGGTGATGAATAGAACCCGCCTCACAGGTTGTTGGAAGAATCAAGAGAGATAACATAGTGCTTTTGTAAAACCTAAATGCTATATAAATGTCAGCTATTGTTGCTATTATTCCCAGCCAAATGAGAAACTCAGGGTTGGTGTACCATAAAATCGCTTCTAACACTGGAAAATTAGGTTTGGATTGCTATTGCTCACACTTGACCTGTCTCTGAGTCTTTGATGTGTTTAGAATACGTTCCTCCTCACCTCCCTTTCTTACCATCGCTGCTTTTTAATCAAAGCTCAACTCTAGTGCCATCTTCTCCATGGAGACTTCTCTAACTGCCCTCCCAGCTACTGGTACTTCTCTTCCAAAGTACCTTTGTGTATTTTTTTGCATAGTTTTATTTGTGTAAACATTGTGTCCCTCATAAATGTAACTGTTACAGAATGATAACTTCCTCATAGAAGTAACTTTCTCGAAGGCAGGGATTGCTTCCCTTTTTTGTCTTTGTCTATTTCTTAGCTCCACAAGGCCACCTTGGTGTCCCCCCACTCTATAAATCCAGGAAACCCCCTTCACCCCTTCCATCCCCCACTCCCAGCCAAACTCAGCCTCTTTTGAGTTCCAGAAAGGCTGGCCCCACACGTGCAGGATAATAAAGTCTGTGTTCAGCCTTTAACAGCCCAGTTATTAATCTCACCTAGCCACGACACCCATCCCCCCAAATCGGAAACCTGCCACCCCAAACAGGACCACACAGTTCCCTGCCTCCTGACTATCCCTTAACTCCTTCGAGCCCACAGGGGCCCCGAGGAAGCCAGCCAGGTAGTGCCCATGGATTAATGGGGAGTTCTGAGGCTGACCCCCCAAACTGTGGCTTCTTCCTGTGCAAGGTAAGGATGTGAAACTCTACAGGTCCTGGGGGCATGGGGAAGATGAGCAGGGCAACTAGACCCTGGTTGGGAGCTACAGTACAGAACTCCTGGTGAAAGGCTCCCTCTTCTCTGTAAACCTTTCAGAACAGGTCTTTTCTTAACAGAAGAAGTTGATCCCCTTAAAGCTGTAGCCAGCCCTAACCCCCAGCTCTGTATTCCCTATTTTTACCAGATGTTCATGTGAATAACGTAGAACTAGATCTCACTTCTCACAACCTGGGCTCCCTGGGAATAAGGGCTACATCTCCCTTAACTTATAATGAGGGAAGGAACTATGGTTCCTCCCCTCAAACTTGGGGCTCCCTGAGGGCAAAAGCTGTCTGCTTCCCTGAGAGCACAGGCTATGGCTTTCCCCCAAAGTGGGGGTCCTTAAAGGTAGAGGGTGTTTTTCCCTTCTTACAATAGGGGGAAAGAGGTTGGTCCCTGAAGGGAGAGGCTGTATCTCCCTTTTGCACTAGAGAGTCCCTGAGGAGCAGAGATTGTGGTTCCTCTACCCAGACTTGGGACTCCCTGAGGACAGAGGCCATCTTCCCCCTAGTACTTTGGGCTCTTGGGTGTAGGGACTGTATCTCCCCCTCCCACATGTACATACTTGCATGGGGTGTGTGTGGGTTGTCTCTGGAGTTTCTCTGGCTTCCTGAATATACCTTGTCAATCAACAAGCATTTATAAAGTGCCTATGAGGCCCTGAGGATATAATTCCGGAGGAAGGGGGTAAAAGACACCCATATTGTGTCTTCCCTTCCCAAATTAGGATCCCTTTTGGCTCTACAGTATTACTGCAGATCCCTGAGGTTGCCCATTCTAACTGTGGGCTTTTATGCTGTTAACAACATCCTTCTCAGCAAAAGTGGGGTGGCTAAATCATGGGCAGCATTCTGACTCAGAGTGCAACAAAGGGAAGGACACTTAGGTAGATGTCAGAAAGGCTTTAGGTGACTTCTCACTCTTCCTCATTCCATCCACCTAACCACTTGTCACTTTTGAATTTCGAAAAGGGAAACTCTAGGCAATCCCTTCTCTCCTTTCCCCTCCCCATGGCTTCCCCCCTCTCTCCCCCTTGCCCCCTGCCCAGAACACAGCTGGCGGGGAACTTGGAGGCCCGGCTTAGTTCAAGTTTTCCATATTAATTGGTTCTTCCCTTGAGGTAGGTTCCCAGGGGTCAGCTGTCCCCTCAGGGCTGGATTGACAGCTTTCACCCTCCCCTTTCCTTCTTCCCCAGCTTCTTGCTGGAAACTGGCCAGAGTTCAGGATCTCCTAGGGATCTAGGGCTGGAAGGGGGCAGGGGGCAGCAGGGAGGGGGTGGGAATTGGGATAGGGTCTCCCCTTGGAGGTTCCCTGTCTTTTCCAAGTAGGAGGGGGAATGAATGCTGAGTCCTTCTCTTTCAGAAGCACTAATGGGCTCCCAGAGGAAGTCTGAAAGGACCAGAGCATTTAGATTAGGGGAGTCTCTGAAAGGTCCTCCTGCCTGCTTCAGGTCTCCCTACAATTCATCTTCCACAGAGATGTCAATGTGATGTTCCTAAAGCACAAGTTTGACTGCTCCACTGGCTTTCTTTTAGGATCACATACAAATTCTTATTCTATCAAGGTCAAAGAAATATCCTTATTTCTGGGATTTTTTTAGAGAATCTGGTCACCTCATGCTCAAGCCTCCCGAGGAGAGGGGAAATACTTAATTCAGGAATGAGGCTCTAGAAGGGGAATTTGGGGCTCCCAGGTGGGATTGGAGGGAGAAGTGGGGGAGAGGTAATATTTCTGACTAAAGGTGGGCCTCCCATCATATTTCTTTCATGGCCTATGGGTCAGGCAGACCTTGAGGATCAAGGCATCCACTCATTCAGCCTCTGCCAGATGCTTGTTTTTCTATAGGGGCTGTCGTCCCTGATGCTTCAGCTGCTGCTGGTGGTGTTAGGGTGACCACAGCCCTCTGGAGCGATAATACATAGCCAGGAAGATGAGGCCACTAGGGTGGGGATGGGCAGGCTTGGAGCCATTAAAAAGAAAGCTGCCTGCAGTCGGGGGAATGGTGAGCAGATGTTGTCTTTCTGGGGAAACAGAGGTGGGGGAAGGGAAGGACTGTCGAGATACTGAAAGGACAGAAGGGGAGGGAAGACCACCAAAAAGAGAATCAGAAGACCCAAGGGGCCAGTTCTGAGATGGCTTTTAGCTAATTGTGTGGCTTAGAACAAATCTCTCTGGATCTTAACACCCTCTTTTATAAAAGATGAGTTTGGATGAAATGATGTGTAATGGTTCCTTTGCCTTCTAAAAAACCAAAAATCTATGAGTCTATGGAGTCTCTCTCCCTAGCCAGAGATAGAATAACTCGTCTGTATGTGTGTGTGTGTGTGTGTGTGTGTGTGAGAGAGAGAGAGAGAGAGAGAGAGAGAGAGAGAGAGAGAGAGAGAGAGAGAGAGAGAGGAAATGAGAGAGGGAGGAGGGGAGAGGAGAGAGGGAGTAAATAGAGAGAGAAGGGAGAGAGGAGGGGAGAGAGGGAGTGGAGAAAGAAAGTGGGGGAGGAGAAAGAGAGAGGAGAGAGAGAAGGAAAAGGGAAGGAGAGAATAGAGTGAGAATGAAGAGAGAGGAGAGAGAGATAAAAAGGGGGAGGGAGGAAGGAGAGAACATGCTTGGGACTGAAAGATGTAAATCATTAGATCAGGGATTCTCAACATTTGGACTGTGGAGTTATTGTGAGGAGTCTGTGAATCCAAAAGCCAAATTCATACTAGCTTTTTGTATTTCTCAACCAAACCAATGCCAATAGGAAATGACTATTATGGGGGGATATACAAAAATGTTAATGTTAAAAAGAGGTCTTTATATTAGAAATTCCCAGAAGCATAGGACCTCAGAGGCCTTTAGAGCAGAGATGTCAAACACACAGAGAAAAGGTAGCATACAGCCCACAACCCTCCCAAGGTGGTCCAAAGCAGATTAAAATGTAATTAGGCAACATTTCACAAAACTAATTAATTAATTAATTTAGATAGAGAAGTATACAGACATGTGTGATTTTCTAAATCAATATGTGGCCTTCAGGGATCCTTCTGCATGGTTTAATGGCCCTTTGTTTCTATCTGAGTTTGACACCACTGCTCTTGACCAACCATATCCAAGCAATTAATTAGCATTTATTAGGCATCTATGGGGTGCCAAATGTTCTGGGTATATAGACAAAAGTAAACAAAAGCCTCCTCTATAATAACTCAAATTGTTATCCACAATTTGTCATCCAAGAAAATGATGCTGTTGAGATGGAGGCGCCATCAGAAGAGAAATCATCCAGTGAAGGTCAGAGGAAGAAGTGATCAACAGTAGCCATTGGTGATTCTTAGCCAAGGGGTGCTGAAGCAGATATTTGTTAACCTTACATTAAGAATAATTAAGGTCTGCTGTCTTCCCCAGGGCACATATCCAAGATATGATGGAGAACTTCCCAAGATTTGTCAAACCTCATGGCTACCACCCTCTTCTAGGGATATTGCCAGAGGAAAGCTAAAAAATATTGCCAAGGATTATGAAGTCCTGGGCAAGAAACTAAAGACCTTCAGGGCACAGGTGGTGTTTTCATATCTGCTGCCAATCAAAGACAAAGGCTTCAGAAGAGAAAAGCAGGATCGAGGGAGTGAACAGCTGGTTAAGAATATGGTGTCTGAGCAGGAGATTTGGATTTCTGGACCATGTGGAAAATGTGGGAATGATGGACTCTTGTCTGGGGATGGAGTGCACCTAACAAGAGCTGGTTAAAAAAAAGTATTTGTCTGATGCTAATTCTTCACTGGTACAACTGTGAATTGATTCAATCATTCTGGAAAACAATTTTTCATCCTGTAAGAAAAAAAATAGTTATTAAGTTGTTCATTTTCTTTGACTAAGAGGCTCCATTACTGGGATTAAACCCCAAGGAGATTATTGGCAGTAAGAAAAGACCCATATGTACAAAAATATCCATAGCAACATTATTTGTGATAACAAAAAACTGGAAACACAAAAATGTACCCAGCCATTGGGGAGTGGCTGAACAAACTGTGGTACATGAATATAATGAAATATTATTTCATTGTAAAGAATAACAAATGGGAAGAATTTGGACATGGAAAGACTTGTAAGAAAGGATACAGAATGAAAGAAGCAGCCAGGAGGTACTGTGAATAGAATTGAGTTCAAGGTCAGCCTCAAACACTTAATAATTGTGTGACCCTGGGCAAATCACTTCATCCCTGTTTGCCTCAGTTTCCTCAACTGTAAAATGGGCATAGCAACAGCAACTATTTGGAAGGGTTATTGTGAGAATCAAAAGAGAGATCTTTGTAAATTATCTCTTGGCACATAGGAAACACTACATAAATATTTATTCTATACCCTCAAAATATATAATTACCAGAGCAAAGTAAATCAGTGTTAGTACTATGCTGCCCAAGTTCAAGGACACGACTTTCCTTTCTGTTAACAATCAATAAGCTATCTTTAGGGTTATTGTTGTTGTTGTTGTTATTTATCTTTCATTCTCAATGACAACCATGACATCAAGGAGCTGATGCCATGACATACAACTGAATTGGATTTAAGTGAGGGAGGGTTGTGCAAAATCACCAGCCTTACTTTCCCTTCTAGAGCCATCTGGGTCCAGTTGCAAGATATAAAACAGGAAGACTAGAGAACATGGAGATCCCATGTCAAATACAGTATGAGAACTTGATCTTTTTAAGTTAAAGTTTTAATAGGTCACAGTTTGACTGAGGCAACATCTATTGATTAAGGCTTGGTAAGAAATGAAGCAGAGAATGGCTTCTTTCACTTAGTAAAAAGAAAAATCAATCTGGAAGGGGAAAGCCCTCAGGATTTCTGGCCAAAACAGAAATAATTGCTATCTACATTCACTCCTCAATTCTCAGAATAGGAACTTTGTAGAGGGAGCAGATTACTATTTGGGTGTTCATTAAGAAGTGTCTATCATGGCAAAATGAAATATATCATTTATTTTTCAATCAACATTTTTAAACAAAGACTGAGACAGACCAAGTACATATACAGTGTAAGTTTGTGCTGGAGGCAAAACAATTTTGGGAGTGTTGAAAGACTGATTCTTAAGCTATCTAAAAGAAGGGAACATATCAGTCACTGAGTAAAAACAATCCCAGACCTTATCAGCCCTCCAAAAGATACAAAGGTCATAGTATTAACTAAAGACACATATATCTACTTTCCCATCTTTGTAATATTTTATGAGAGCAATCCATATGTGAGAAGCAGCATGGCATCAATAGTGATAATAATAACAATAGCTATCACTTTTACCATGTGCCAAGCACTGTTTGTTCTAAATGCTTTACAAATATTATTTCATTTGATCCTTGCAACAATCCTATTATTGTCCTCATTTTACTATTGGGGAAACTGAGGCAGACAGAAGTTAATCGATTTGCTTAGAATCTAATAGCTAGTAAGTGTCTGAGTTTAGACTTGAACTCAAGACTTCAGGTACAGCACTTTATCCACTGAACCACCTGGCTGCTTGATTCATTAATGAAACAATGAATGAAAAGCATTTATTAAGTGTTTGTTTGGAACACTGAGGATGCAAGATAGTCTTTGCCTTCAAGTTCTTTACCTTCTAATTGGAGAAAACAACAGAAATGAAAGTCAGATAGCCCAAGAAAGGTCTTTTGGGTTCAGAAATCTCAAGAATGGTGAGTGGTACCATAGGGGAGTTGGTTGTTATGACCTTTCCAGAAGCAATGGGAATATTGACTTCATTATATTGACCAGAACAAGAAGCAGCGGCGAAGGGGAATACAGCAGGGAGATAATACAGCAGGTTGAAACATTGAATGGGATGTGAAGCATGGTCTGGGATCCAAAACTGACTATATATAGCAGGTGATAGACTTCTGAACTAGCCAACTCACCAACCCAGATAGGAAGGCTCCATGGTGATGGTTCCAAAGATGTGGATTAAGTTTCTGAGGACATGATCTCAGTGATGGTCTGGTGAGATGGAAGGAGGAAGATTGCTAAAAGAGCAGGGAAAAAAATCCTTCCTAGAAGAGGAGGCATTTGAGTGAGTTTTTTATAAGCGTCTTCAGAGAGCCTGGGTAAGGTGGCTGGAAACTGAATTACTAGCATCACCTCATTCACTTATTCAATCTTTTTCCTCCTATGTGACTCTTCATCACTGGACTCTGTGCCTATGCAGAATGTACTCTGTCCTCATTTCTGCCTCCTAATTTTCTTCTGAATTCAGCTCAGAAAGGCCATTTCTGATGCCCCCATCTGATGCGGGTGACTTTACCTACACACACACACACACACACACACACACAAACACACACAATGTGAACTCCTTGAGAGCAGGAACTGGTTGTAGCTCTAGTATCCAGTACTCAATAAATACTTGTTGACTGACCAATGTGCCTAGTCCTATACTCAGATATCCTGTGGAGGCAACAGAGAAGTAAGCAGGAAGTAAAATGGATGATTTTGATTACATGAAATTAAAATGTTTTTTGTACAAACAAAACCAATGCAGCCTATATTAGAAGGAAAGTAGTGAAATTAACAAAAAGTTTATCTGATAAAGGCTTCATTTCTCAAACATATAGAGAACAGAAACAAATTTAATGAGAATGTAAGTCATTCCCCAATTGAGAAATAACCAAAAACAGGTAGTTATCAGAAGAAGAAATCAAAGCTATCTATAGTTATATGATAAAATGCTCTAAATCACTATTGATTAGAGAAATATAAATTAAAACAATTCTAAAGTACCACCTCATACCTATCACATGGCTAATATAATAAAAAAGGAAAATGACAAATGCTGGGAGGGATGTGGAAAAATAGGAACATTAATGCATTGTTGATGAAGTTACAAACTGTTCCAACTATTCTGGAGAATAATTTGCAACTATGTCAGAAGGACTATAAAACTGGAAATCTTTTGACCCAGCACTACCACTGTATTAGGTCTGTATCCCAAAGAGATCGAGGACAATTGAAAAGGACCTGTTTTTACACAAATATTTGTAACAGCTTTTTTAGTGGTGGTGAAGAACTGGACATTGAGAAGATGCCCTTCCATTGGGGAATGGCAAATAAATATTTGCTTGTGATAGAATTCTATTGTGCTATAATAAGAGATGAAGAGGATGGTTTCAGAAAAACCTGGGAAGACTGATATGAACTGATTAAAAGTAAAATGAGCAGAATCAGGAGAACATTGTACACAGTAACAACATGATTGTAATGATGATCAAATATAAAAGACTTAGCTACTCTAATCTAGATGATTATCCAAGACAATTCCAAACAACTCATGATGAAAAATGCTACCCACCTTCAGAGAGAGAACTGATGAGCTCTAAGTGGAAACTGAATTATAATTGTTTTCTTTTTCTTCCTTTTTATTTGCAACATGACTAATACGGAAATGTGTTCTGCATGATTTCACATGTATAATTGATATCATATTGCTTGCCTTCTCAATGGGTAGGAGAGGAACTGGAGAGAGGGAGAGAATTTGGAATTTAAAATTTCAGAAAAATGGATGTTAAAAATAAATAATATATATATTTAGTATATGTGCTGCCAAAGCGAGCACAATAATATATGTTTTTAAAAGAAGAAAAAACAGGACAGTAAGCCTCTGCCTTAGGACATCTCTCAGTCTGCAGGTAGCAGAGGAAGAACAGACTCAGGTCCTGCCTGGGGGGAGTATATAATGTGAGAGAGTCAGGAAGATAAACAGAGAGAAAGACAAGATAGATGATTAAGAGTTATGTGGACTAATAAGAGTGAGGGAGTCCTTTGGGATGGTACTCAAGCACATGGGTTTATAGTCTGTATTTTAATAGAGTAGGTGCTTTGGAGTGGAGTATACATGTCTAGAGTTTGCAGCCTCTATTTTCTTCCCTCTGGGGATAATTTTGCTCTTTTCCAATTCTGAAGCATCTCTCCCATTTTCCACCATCTCTGCAAACAATGATTTGGAAGTCACATTTGTCTCTTCTTTCTATACCTGAGGATGCAGTTCATCTGGGTCAGTGACTCAGATTCATCCAGAGCAGCCGGGGCTCTCTTCTAATTACTTATCTTGGATAGCAATTCCCCGTCAGCCATTTTTGTTCTGTTCTTTCCAGTCCAAAGGTCACCCATTCTCCTTGGAAAGGAGAACAGAAGCAAAATACAAGAAGTGAGCAGCTCTGCCTTCTCTGTTCCTGTTAGTGCCATCCCATCCATCATGAGCTGCGGTCCTGCTTCTTCTCAAATCCTCCTTTTTCCCCCAATAGAGCTAAAATCAAATAACAACTTCCCCCCCCCCATCCTCTTCTTTGTTGGTCTCAGCCTCCTCTGCCACCAGTTTCAGCTCATTGCAATCTTGGTCCTCCAGATACAATTCTGATGCTCGAAGCCCACCGCCCACTTTAGTATTCATCCTCTGTTACCTGACCTTGCTTCCTCTCAGCTCTGACAAATCCAAGCTGCTTGATGACTGTTCTCCATGCATCTACTTCAGCCTCTCCAGACAGTTCTCATTTTTCCTCCTTATCAGAACTGTTTTGAGCAGTCTGACCTGTGCCTTTTCTAAAGATTATTTTGGAAATTGTGCCATTGTGTGTGTGTGCTCGACCCAGACCCTGAGAAATGGAAGGGACCAAGGAGCCAACATATCGAGCCCCCACCTCTAATCTCCTGTAACCTCTGCCAGCTCCCTTTTGCCCAGGCTGGGATAGGGACAGCTGTTGACATTGGCAGCTACGTCCTCCCCTTGCCTTTCCTCCCTCCTCCCCCCCCTGCCATCTCCACCAAGCTAGATCCCAGGGGATCTCAGGCCCTAGATTCCAGACACTCTGTCTCCCTTGAATCCCTTCCCTTGCCACCCAGCCACATCTGGCCTCCAAGGTGACCTCTGAGCAGAGCAGGGGCTGGAGATATCCTCTTCTCTTTCCCAAGAGGCTCAGGACTTAGATTGTCTCCTCAGTGTGCACATACTGTCTCTCATTGTCGGCACTGACCTGGGTGAGTTTCTCCCCTATTCAGGACTTCCCCACAGCATCTGTCAATCATTGGGGTTAAGATCTCTAAAGTTCCTTCTTAGCCTTAATTCACCGATCCCTTCCTTCCCTTCCCCCTCCTGGCCCATTAACCCGGGACAATCCCCTGTCCTCCCTCCCAGACCCAGAGACACAACAGCATTTACCTAACAGGTGAATCCCATTTTTCATCAGCTGTGGCACCCCCCACTGGCCCTCCAGACCTATATCCTCAGCTCAGGTTGCATGAAATGGGCATCAGCATCTGAACAAACAGTGCTGGCTGGGCAGGCAAGAGTGGGGGTGGGGGGACATTTTCCTCAAGAACAAGGACACATTCTTGCCCGGGGCCCAGACTGGAAGATTTGAAGCCAGAGCTCTGGACTAATAAGGCCACTCTGGCTAAGGACCCCTGGCTGGATCTGGCACTGGGAGATTCAGGGCTGGAGTGGGGTCCCTACCATTTTAGATGGGGGGCAGAAGCTGGTTACCCCAGGGTTTGGAGCTAGATCCTGGGGTGTGGAGGGTGGTATGTGATAAAGGTGAGGGCCCAGGCAAGCCCTGGCTTGCCTTACAGCTGCAAGAAGGGCTTCCCAGCTCTGGGTCTGGCTCTGGCCTAGATAGGAGTGGGGGGAGGAGCTGGCAGCATGCCCAGTCCTCTGGCTGGCTTAAGAATGGCACTGCCGTTATGAGGTGGCAGGTTGGGCTGGGGCTGGGGGGTGGGAGTGGAAAGAGAAGGAAGAAGGGGGGGATTTCTGTCTGGCAGGCAGTCTGGTCCTGGGAACAGGTGGTAGGAAACCCTGACCAGCAAGGAAGGTCAATGGGGCTGCCAGGGTCTCTGTCATGGAGTTCCTTCCTGGATCCCCATCTCTGTCTCTCCTGGTCCTGGGACTGGAGTGTCACTGGGAGTTATGAAATCACACTCCATAACTTGGCTCAGGCAGGGGGAGATGGTGTCATGAAAGATTTGTGAAATCATGAATTCATTTCCCAGCAGGCTCTACTTCTCTGGAAATCACCCATCTCTAGGGAGGGCCCCAGAACCCTCCACATCTTGGAAGATCACGTCAGCCCTAGACCTCAAACCTGGAAAGTCGACCTCACCCTGGGGCCATCCCACTGACTGGAAGCCTCCTTCCAGAACTTATATTTCAGGAAGAGGTCTAGGCTACAAGTCTCTTCCTCCCTACCCTGGACAAGTGGCTCTTTTGGACTTCTCCAACATGACCCCATGCTGAGGGCTTTCTCCCCCCTCAGTCCCTTTCCAGCTTCCTTTTCTGTGTTTTTTTTCTCCTCAGATGTAAGCTCTTTGAGGACAAGGACTGGATTTTTTGGTTGCATGTGGATTTCCAGTGCTTAGACTGTCAGAAACACAGTAAATAGTTAATAAATGCTTGTTGACTGACTGAAAGCTCAATTCTTTCACTTAGAACCTACTTATGTGACCTTGGGACCCCTCTGAGCCTCAGTTTCTCCCTCTGTAAAATGAGAAGGTTCAGCTTACATTCTCTCTAATGTCCCTTCTGACTTGGGTGAAAATTAAGGGAGGTAAGGTGGGCAGCAGAATCCACAACTCAAACTTGGCTCTGTCCCTTAGGAAACTATTGACTCAGTCTAATCCCTCACAGAGATGGGGAAAAAACAAGGAAGATCCAGAAAACCCCTGGAGTCCATTAGGGCACGTGGTGGGGGGAACCTGGGAAATGTCTTCCTGGGAGAGAAGGTCACTGGGCCCAAGCCACTGGGTACCCAGGGCTCTTGAGGTCCTTAGGACGTGGGAGAGGAAGGCACCTCAACCCCAAAGCTCCTCTCAAATCTCATTACTATTGAACCAAATAATCCCTCCTTGTTCAGGGCCCACTGGGACCCCTGCCAGCGTGGCAGTCTTGAGCCTGAGGAGGCCACCCTTGGTTGTGGGGGGGAGGGGTGCTAGTGCACCTGCTGGGGGCTCACCCCACACCCTTGCCCTGCTTTTACTTTCCCCTCCCCTCTCTTCCAAGAGCCCCCAGAGACCCTCCCTCCCCTTTCACTAAACTTAGCTTTCTCAAATCTGTTTCCAATCTTCACAGGGTTGGTGGGGGACCTAGCCTGCAGAGGAAGGGAGATTACAGCTGGAAGGCATTAGAGGCAGAATGGTAAAATGGAAGCCATAAAAACCTTGAAGTCAGGAGACCTGGGTTCAAATCTTGGGCCTGCTACTTATTAGCTTTGGGACCAGTGCCTGGTACAGAATAAGCTTTAATCAGTGCCTGCTGATTTGACCCAACTAGCAAGTCACGAGCTCTCTGAGTCTGCCCCTGTCTCAGGCACAGGATTCTTATGAAAACAATATTTTGTAAACCATGAAGTTTTACAAAAATGCAAGTTACTATTGTCATCAGAGGAGCAGCTGAGTGTTGATTTGGGAAATCTGGGCTCAGACCCCACTTCTGGCAAATACATACCAGCTACGTGACCCCGGTCAAGTTACTTCTCAAGGCTCTGGGAAACTCAAACAATAAATTGCAGTGTCAACCTGCACTGGTAAAGGGAGTTTCCTCTTTTGGGAGTTCCCTGTGATGAAATCAGAGGTCCAATCTTTCCTATTATTATTAAGTCACTTTATAGGGGCAACTAGGTGGTGCAGTAGATAGAGAGCAGAGATTAGAATCAAGAAGATTCATTTTCATTGCACATATTTAACACATATTAGATTGCTTGACTGGGGAGAAGGGGAAGGGAGGAAGGGGAAAAATTTGGAATACAAAATTTTATAAAAATAAATGTTGAAAACTATCTTTACATGTATTTGGAAAAATAAAATACTATTAAAAACTGAAAAAATAAGGGGCAAGCTAAGTGGTGCAGTGGAAAGAACACTGGGCTTAAAATCAGGAAGACTCATCTTCATTAATTCAAATACATTCTCAGATACTTCCGATGTGTGACTCTGCCTCAGTTTCCCCAAATGTAAAATGACATAAAAAAAGAAATGGCAAACCACTCTAGTATCTCTGCCCCCAAAATACCCAGATAGGGGGCCACAAAGAGTGGGGCACAGCTGAAATAGTTGGTTGGGATAAGAAACAAGATAAAAAGCCCTGACCTGGCCATCAGAAGGTTTCTTCTTTTTCCTGGGTCTCTTTAAATTAGGACTATTGGATTATTTTATCTCTAAATTACCTTCAGTCTCATTCCCAACCCAACTGGTAGGTAAATAATGATTACAAGGCAGGGAGGTACAGTTGGAATCCCCTCTGTCACTTACTAGCTGTGAGATCACAGGTGACGGTGTCAAACTTAAAGAGAAACATGTGAAAAACCACATGTTAGCATTTATCTACTGTTCTATTGTATTTTTGTTTGTTTTGTTAAACATTTCCCAGTTCCATTTTAATCTGGTTTGGGGCCACTTGGGAGTGTTGCAGGTGCATAGGCTGGGGGTTTGATACCTTTGACCTCAGGCACCCAACTTCCTTATCTGTGAAATGACAGGGTTGGAACAGATGACTTCTAATTTCTGCCATAATATGATTGTACGAGCTATAACCCCATGAACTCTGTGAGCTTCAGTTACTTTATCTTAACAACTCACAGGGTTATTAAGAGGGAAAGACTTTCTCATTCCTAAAGCCCTGAGAAATGTAATTCATGATGATGATAATGATATGATATGATCAGATATGGATTCCCTCCCCTCCACAACCTACCTCCCCTTGCTTATTCAATAAGGGCAGCTTAGATTGCTGATTTATTGGCCCCCAAGTTTTTATAACTTGATGGAAACTTGTTTTCCCCTTCAGTCTCCAGTCTTGGGGAACCTGCCCAGGATGAACTCGCCTCAACTCAACAAACATATATTAAAGAAGCTACTTGGTCAGAAACATATTCCAAGGAGAAAAAAAGACAGAATGTCCTCAAATGCATCAAAATATTCCTGGTTTCTTTTGTGGGGTAGCAAATTGCAAGGAACTGGAAACAAAGCAGACATCTATCTATTCATTGGGGTGGGGATAAATAACACAAATTTCAATGCTGATCAAATCACTTCATCCCTCAATGCATTGGGAAATTCTCAAGAATTTATAGAGCGGGGGCAGCTAGGTGGCGCAGTGGTTAGAGCACCAGCCCTGAAGTCAGGAAGACCTGAGTTCAAATCTGGTCTCAGACACTTAACATTCCCTAGCTGTGTGACTCTGGGCAAGTCACTTAACCCCAATTGCCTCATCAAAAAAGCAAAAAAAAAAAAAAAAAAAAGAATTTATAGAGCAAGTGTAGATGTGTTGGTAGAGGGAGCTTCCCCTCTGGGAAAGTCAGATAAGAATGGAATTACAAGTCTGGGTCCCTTTTCCCCTCAAGAAAACAAAGCAGTGATGAATCTGAAGAATTCAGAGCAATGTGGGAAAATCATAAAACATGAGCTCCTTGGGGACAGGGATTGTTTCAGTTATTGTCTTTGCATTCCCAGAGCTTAGTGGCAGTAGGCACTTAATAAATGCTTAACTAGTTGACTGACATGAACTGATGCAAAGTGAAGCAAGAAGAACCAGGAAAGCAAAATAGACAGTGACGACTACAAATGTCCACAGAAAGAACCAAAAAGTGCAGCTGAACTCTATGTAATTATATAGGTCAGTCTTTGACCTAGGGAAGACCTGAGAAAAATATACTTCCCTCCTTTCTCTCACCTTATCCTCGGAGGCAGATGCTAATATTATCTCCAAACAGAGCTTAAGTGATTTACCCAGGCTAACACAGATAAGTAAACTACACTTGAATTCAGATCTTCCTTAGTCCAGATGCAGAATTCTAGCCACTATACCACCAATGGCTTTTTTTCCCCTGAGGCAATTGGGGTTAAGTGACTTGCCCAGAGTCACACAGCTAGGAAGTATTAAGTGTCTGAGGCCAGACTTGACTCCTGACTTCAGGGCTGGTGCTCTATCCACTGCACCACCTAGCTGCTCCAAGAAACAGCCTTTCTTTTCAAAGACAGAAGAAAATGGGCCCATAATCAGACTCAGTTAAAGTGTAGGCTGATTTGCTGAATAGCTTCTCTCATTGTTATTTTTTTGTTCTAGGAGATGGCTCCCAGGTTGTGAAAGGGAAGGGATATGCTAGGAAATGAGGGTAATGTAAAAATAAAACATATTGATAAAACTTTACTTTTTAAAAAACAAAAGCAACTAGTACTTTAAAGATAAATACAAAAAAAGAGATAAAGATTTTTTTTCACTAGAATTGTTTTATTTTTTTTCTGGTTATACATGTATACTAACTTTTTTTTTTGGTTGGGGCAAATAGGGTTAAGGGACTTGCCCAGGGTCACACAGCTAGGAAGTATTAAGTGTCTGAGGCCAGATTTGAACTCAGGTCCTCCTGACTTCAGACTGGTGCTTCATCCACTAAAGCATCTAGCTGCCCCTGTATATTAACTTTTTAAATACACATTTCTTCATGAATCATATTGAGAGGGAAAAAATCAGAACAAAAGGAAAAAAACAAGATGAAATAAAAACCACCCTCTACCCACTTATTATTATTGTTGAGTAGTCTCTGACTTTTTGTGATCCTATTTGAGATTTTGTTGAAAAAGTTTGCTTTTTCCTTTTCCAGATGAAGGAACTGAGGCAAATTGAGCTAACTGACTTGTCCAGGATCACATATAGCTAGCAGATTCTGAGGTCGGATTTGAATTCAGGAAGATAAGAGAGAGCCCAGTTCATTCTCTACTGCCCTATCTAGCTGCCCACAAGAAGCTTCTATTCTACTGGGAGATACAATATAGACACATAAAAGTAAATGCAAGGTAATTTGAGAGGGGGAGAATGTAGTAACAGGTAGAGAGATCGACAAAGACCTTTTATAAGAGAAGGCAAATAAACTAAGCCTTGGAGGAAGGTAGGAAGAGGTCAGGAGGCAGTCCATTCCAGTGGTGGAGAAATTTAAAGGATTTAAAAGAAAATAACATGTAAATGAGTCTACCTAGTTATACTGGAACCAGACTGTGAAGGATTTTAGATAGAAAGTTAAGAAGTATACCTAGAGGTAATAGGGGGCCACTAAGGACTTTTGAGAAGGGAGTGACATGATCAGACCTGACTTAAGGAAGATCCTGTTGGAAGCTCTAGGGAAGGGAGTTTATAGAGAAGAAAGCATAGCAGTTAGATCAATTAGGAGCCTGCTGCAATAGCCCAAGCAAGAAGAGATGATGGTCTGAATTGGTGTGATTGCTGTGTAAGTGCAGGGAATAGGAAGAGACATACTACTGATGGTGATGTTGTTCATCGATCATTTTCAAAGAGGACCAATGGCATTATATGGGGGGATGCCTTGATTTGCGTGTGAATTAGATTTGAGCGCAGACATAAGAAAATATGGTAAGGGAAGAATTAAGAACACAAAGCAACTGATTATATATGAGGAATGTGGACAAAGAAGGAATCAGGATGATTCTAAGATTTAAACCTGGAGTTCTGGAGGGATAGTAGTATCTCTGACAATATCAGAGAATATGGAAAATAACAAATTCTGTTAGGGCACATTGAAATTGAAATGCTGACAGGGGACCTGGGTGGAGATGTCCAGCAGACAGTTAAAGATCTTAGGACTGAATACAGAGATATGAGTCATTTGCATAGAAGTGATCATTATATTTGTGGGAGCAGAGGATATCACAAAGGGAGAAAGTATAGAGAGGAGAGCTTGGGATAGAGGCTGGGGAAACACCTATAGGTAGGCTGCAAGAAATAATTGATAATCTAACAGAGGAAGAATGGAGCAAACAGAATGAGGAGAAGAGAAGTAACTTAATGGAGGACAGGAAGGTCATGTAGAAGGAAAGTTGGAAAAAGGCCATTGGATTTAGCAATTAAGAGAGCATTGATTACTGAACAGAACAGTCTCAGGCAAGTGATGGGTTTAGAAGCCAGATTACAAGAAACTGAGAAGTGAGTGGGAGGTGAGGAAGTAGAGGCAACTTGTATAGATTCCTTTTTCTGGGAGTTTGGCTGTGAAAGGGGAAAGAGATAGAGAACAATATCTTGAGGGGCTGGTCAAAAAAGAGATTAAAAACAAAAAGAATGTGGGAGACCTGGGAATGTTTGTAGGCAGCCAGGAAGGAGCCAGCAGATAAGGAAAGATTGAATGCAATAAGGAGGAGGAGGATGAAATGGAGGAGGACTCCCATGACAACAACTGACATTAATATAGGCTTTAATGTTGGCAAACCACTTTACATACATTAACTCATTTGAGAGAGAGAATGATTGAAGGGGCGAGCTCCCAGAGGAGAGGAGAAGGGATGGGATCAAAGGCATGAGTAGGGGAGTTGAGCTCAGAAAGGTGAAGGGCTGGTTGTCCCTCACAAATTAGAGGAAGGGAGGAGAGAATGGCCAGGGAGGTGGGGAGAGATGAGAATAGGGACAGAGAGGGATTTTGAGGTATGGGGTAAGAGAACTCATAAAGGATGGGCTCCATTTTCTCAGTAAAAGTAGGAGGCAGGTTTTGCTGACAAGGAACAGGGGGGGGGGGTGGCTTAAGGTTAGAAGAGACAGTTTGCTGAGAGGAAGAGGGTAAAGAGTCATTCAAGGAAGAACAAAAGGTTTGTAATGTAGCAGTGAGGACTCAGTTGAGGTTGGAGAACATACATTTACAGTGGGCCAAGTCAACACAGTTACGTGACTTCCTCTATGGGCATTCAGCGATATTTTTAGCAATAATGGATAGATGAAGGGGAGGTAGGGAGGGTAATCTATGGCTGGGATCTGGTAAAAAGTGAATTGCTTTAGCACAAGGCAAAGGATTTAAGGGTGTCAGATAACATGTTGTCAAATTGTCCAAGGCCAAGATTGTAAAAGGAGGAAAATCAGACCAAAAGAAAACCTGAGAAAACAGTAAGGGGAAGATGAAGCAGAGGTCAAACTGAGGAAGAAGAATAGAAGGAGTGATGGGAAAAAAGGAGGATAGGAGCAGAAAAAAAGGAGTTTCCCAGTTCAGGATTAAGGAGTTACCACTGTGTTGGGTAATGATGAATCTAAGATCTGAGCATCCCTCTAAGTGACCTAGGTGGAGGAAGACATGAGAATTGAGAAAACTAATCTGATCCACTGCTAAATCTTGTTTTGTCCTTTACAGCATTTCTCTTCTATATCTCCTTCACTCATAGACACAAACCTAGGCCAAGCTTTCATCACCTCTCACCTGACCTATTATAATAGCTTTCTAAATAGTCTCTTTGCTTCAAGTCTTTCCTTACTCCAAGCTATCCTCCACTCAAATTACCAAGAGAGTTTTTTAAACATGGATGACACCATGTCATTCTCCTACCCATTAAGTTCCAGTGGTTCCCTAGTATGCCAGGATCAAAGATTAACTCCATTTAGCATTTATAACTCTTTATGGCCTGGTCCTTTCTAACATTTCTAATCTTCCTATATACACTTTATTCCTCCACACACTATGATACAGTAATTCTGGCCTACATACAGTTTTTCAAATACAATGCTCCATTTCCCATCTGGCTCCCCCCATGTTTAAGATGTTCTGCCCCTTACTTCTGTTTCTTAGCTTCTCCAGCTTCCTTCTAGATTCAGCTCAAATCCTATCTTCTGTAAGAGGTCTTTCTCATTCCTCCAACTGCTAGTGCCTTCCCTTCTCAGATTGCCTTCCATTTACTCTGGAGATCTTGTATGAACCTACTGTCTCTCCTACCAGAATGTGAGCTTCTTGAAAACAAGGATTGTTTTTGCCTTTTTTTTTTATATCCCCAGCACTTCGTACAGTGCTAGGTGCTATTTAATGAATGCTTATTGCCTGACTATTGATGAACTGGCAGAAAAAGGGTGTCTGGGGAGACATCACTTTGTATATTGAAGTATATAAGGGGAGAGGGGCAGCTAGGTGGCACAGTGGATAGAGTACCAGCCCTGAAGTCAGGAGGACCTGAGTTCAAATCTGGCCTCAGACACTTAACACGTCCTAGCTGTGTGACCCTGGTTAAGTCACTTAACCCCAATTGCCTCAGGAAAAAAAGTATATGAGGGGAGGAGGGAAAGACTGATCCAGGTACTGAACTCCTTGAGAACTCAGGTAATGTATCCCAGAGACTGGTACATGGTTACAACAAGGATTCAGATGGTGTGATGTAGATGGAATGAGTGACCATAAAAAAGAGAGAGTGCTGAAGGATTTTAATAGAGGGAGGATCTGGAAATGGCACTGAGGATTCATGCATTGGGAATTATGGCAAGATCCTGCAGCCCCCAATCTTGGAGAGAGTAGCAAAGGAAAGAAAGGAACAAGCACTTATTAATTATCTACTAAGTGCCAAGTATATAAGTGCTTTACAAATGTTATTCCATTTGATAATATATACATATGCATATAAATATAAGCACATGCACATATATATGTATATTATTTGTATATGTATATATAAAGAGAGAGAAGGAAGAGGAGGAGGGAAGGGGTAAAGGATAAGATAAAGAGAGATGGAGGGAAAAAGAGAGAGAGAGAGACAGACAGACAGACAGATGGGGGGGAGTTAGGGTATCTTTCAGGAAGTTAGATGTGATTTACTTGCATTTAAGAAGATAGAAAGAATGGAAAATAATAGGTCTAGGTGGAAGAGGAGAGTGTTTAATGATAGACTGAGGGTACAAGAAAAGAAGAAGGCATGGAATAGAGAGACTGGGATACTGTGGTACACAGCTGAGTGAGAATGAAAGGGAAATGGGAACTGGGGAAAGGCTTTGTTGTTTTCTCATGACAATAACTGACTCGGGTACAAGGGGAGGTGGGATTTTGCTAGCCATAGGACTGGGAAAGTACCAATTGATTGGGGTCTCCACCCTCTAGCATCCTGTGATACTAGAGGATGGTGTCAGCTTTTTAGTGAGCATACAAATAAGCCTTTGTTCCCAGGAGACTCTTAGGCTGTGCCCTGATAGAAGGGAGCAGCCTGTCAGCAAGAAGATGTGTATGTGTGGGGGAGACTCTAGGTTTTACATTGCCATAGAGGCCAGTTCTTTGTGGAGCCCCTATGCATCAAGGAGTGTGAACCACAGAGACACTGAAATAATTGCAGAGCCAAAGAGATACACAGAAAAACAGAGAGATGGAAACACCTTTAGGCTGTAGCATCATGTGAATGACAACCAGACAGAGAGAGAAACCAGATCCAATAGCAGTCAAGTGCCTGCTTCCCATATTGGCTATTTTTTTGGGTGTACACCATCCCCTGACATCTTAGAGCAAAGCCCAGATAGATCCTGGGGAAGATATTACCAGATATAGAAGTGATGGACTAAAGAAAAGCAACTTAGCAAGAATTAAGAATGGATAGATAAATCAGCTTAGTAAGCAAATGCATTGCAAAGCAACAAGGTTCAGAGGCACAATGCAAAGGAACTACCCACTGAACTAGCTCACTCTTGCTGATATTAGAAAAATCAGCACCAAAGAATAACCCCAAATTAGTCTCACCCTGGTATTGTAAGTCACTTGGATTGTAGAGGTCCAGTGTTGGGGGAAAGTATACATTCTCTCTAAGTACTTTTGCTGTAGTAAAGGTAGAAGCATTTTCTTGACTCTCTTGAAACTCAGATATGAGTTCTTTCTTTTCTTTCCCCCTAAAAATAAAACCTTTCCTATATTCATTGTCTTGTTAGCCTAAGTGCTTGCAGAGAGCTAAGAACTCTTTTTGTGTTGTGGTAGTCATTTCTGGGTCAGCTGGCTATGTACAGTCAGACTGCCAACTTATTAGAGTAGAGATCAAAATAAGTACAAAATTAGAAAAAAAAAAGAATAAAAATGGAAAAAAGAAGTTATATGGCACACAGCAGAGAGCACACGGTGGGCATGGGCTGGTTACATGGGAAATCATGTAGAAGTAATGAGAAGAATATCACCCAAAAATATGATCAGAAAATAATTGAGGCTGCTCTGCTCATAGAATAAGAGTGAAGGATAAGTGATGGTACTTCATCTCATGTCTAGAGAATAGGAGAAGCTCCGCTAGGTTGGGTGGACCCTCCCTGGTGACCTTACAAGAAGGTACAGACAAGAGCCTCACAGGATGGACAAACTTAGAAGGGTTTCCATCTGTCCTGTCTTAGGAAAGACCCATTTGAATGGTACCACAGATCCATTAGCTGACTGGGCCTGGATGTAAGCAGAGGAACCAAGAGTCCTTTTATCTAAAGGAGTCAAATAATGATGTTCTCAGGATTTCTCTGAATGAGGGTATGAGCCAAAGAGATTTTATGGGAGATGCATGCCAGACAATTATGTTCCTAGGGTTCCCTGGGCAGGGGCACGGTCAGGAGCCAGAGATTGTGTGCAAGTGACCTTCTGAAATTACACTCTGATCCTCATCTATATGTGAACATGATCAGGGAGGGAGACTCCTGACTCCATGGTTACAACCTATTATCTCTCCACACCCTAGAGAGCAAAGAATGGAAGCAGTGGGGAAATTGGGTTGTGGGTAAATACATGAGGATATGATTTTTAATTCAATTTTATTTTTTCAATTATTCAATTCAATTTTTCAATCAATACACATTGATTTCACACACACACACACCTCTACAAAAGAAAAGAGAAAAAACCTAAAATCTTGTAACATGTGCATGGACAAACAAAACAATTTCTCATAATGTCTCTGTCCAAAAATGTTTTTCTTATTCTGCATATTGAGTCTAACACTTCTATTCCTGGTGAGAAGTTCCCCAGGGGCTATCAGAGAAATGAACACTTATTGCCTTGACCCAATCAGATCAGATCAGATCAGATCAGATCAGAGGATCATTCATATCCCAAAGATAACCAGAATGGGATGCAGGGCCTTGACTTCTGTTGGGTGTGGTGTATGAGATCCTGGAGAGCTCAGTGGTAGAGGTAATTTTCTTAAAGAATTTGGTAAAAAGCAAGGCATAGTAAATAGAAATGTCACACACCCCAATAGGTCCCAAGGCAGTGAGGGCTTCAGATTCAATCACTGAGCAGGGTCAGGGCTGGGATCTCCCCATTCCTATTTCTTTAATCCTAATCCCTGGTCAAGGATGGAAGGAAAGAAAGGCTCCAATAGAGAGACACACTGAGGCAGAGAGAGAAGCAAGGAGAGACAGAGAAAAATAAAACAGACAGAAGTGAGCAGGGAGAAAGAGACAGAAAGCAAGAAGAAGAAGAAGAAGAAGAAGAAGAAGAAGAAGAAGAAGAAGAA
>JAJPUD010000577.1:612120-649288 GCA_023553655.1 Myrmecobius fasciatus
AGAAGAAGAAGAAGAAGAAGAAGAAGAAGAAGAAGAAGAAGAAGAAAAAGAAGAAGAAGAACAAGAGGAGGAGAAGGAGGAGGAGGAGGAGGAGAAGGAGGAAGAAGGAGAAGGAGAAGGAAGAAGGAAGAAGAAGAAAAAGGAAGAAGAACAACAACTAGAAGAGGAGGAGGAGGAGAAGGAGGAGGAGGGGGAAGAGGAGGAAGATGATAAATGATCTAGGGATGACAGAAATAGAAAAAAGACAAAAGAAGGTGGAGGGAGTCAGAAAGGAAGAGTTTAATTCAGCTCTTCCTCATTAGATAAGGAATCCAGTCTTCCCAGGTCCCCACAGCTTCCAAGATCTCCTCCTTCCCCAGCTGCTTCCTGCCACAAGTAAAGGCTTCAGGGAAGTGTCAACCATTCTGGGAAGATGAGGAGGCTGGAGGAGGGAGGTGTCTGGTCCCCTTAGGAAATGCTCACTGAAAGAACATTATAGACCTCCAAGAGATGGAGAGAAACCACTGGAGCTAGGGGTGTGGTTGCAGGAGGATGGGGGACCATTCTCAGAGAGTAGAAAGAACACATCCAGGACCATACATACTTGGCATCGATAGTAGAGCTGGGACTAGAAATCAGGTGTCCTGATCCCCAGGCCAGGGCTCCTTCTCCCACTTAAAACAACTTATTATTTCTTTATATTTGATATGTCCTAATAGGCCTAAGAAAGCTGCTGGCTAGGATCCCTTAAACTTTCTTGTGCTGAATAAGTACATCCTGTTCCTGCCAGTGCCAATGCCCTGGAGCTCTGGGTGGGCACAGAGCTAGGAAGGATGCTCTTTCTCCTGTTTGGCACCAGTGGCCAGGCTGGCCAGTTTCCCTCCATGAAAGGAAAGGAGCAAGTGGGTTTTGGAGACTGGAGAAATTGGAGGGGAAGTTTAAGAGAAAGAGGAGACATTTAATTCATCTTTATCTCTGTATCCCCATCACTGCTGGAGGGTTCATTGTTCTTCCCTGCCCACCCACCAGAGTCCTTTCAGGCCCAGTTCAGTGCCAGGAAGTCCAAACCTTCCCTGACATCACCCTTCTCACCCCATCACCCTCACCACCTGCAGTGATCTCATCTTCTCAAAGAAGTTTGTCCAGACCTTATTTTGCCCCTCTCTCCTTGATTCCATAGTTATATCCGTACCCTTCCTTACCTAAATCAGATTGGTAAATCAGGGTAAGGCCTAAATTGCTTTTTTAACTTTATATCCACAACAGGTACTTAATAAATGTGTATTGAATTGAATTATTGAATTTCTCAAAACAAATAGTCTTCTTTACCTGTATGATTCACTTTTCTCAAGATCTGAGTTTCCTCTGCCACAAAATGAGGGGTCTTCTCTCTTCTAGATAGCCTTGGAGGCTCCTTCTAGCTCTAATGCTGTGTTTTCTTGCCTCTCTGCTAGTCCTTTTAGAAAAATGCAGCAGACAGAGAGAAAAGCTCTGGAAGAGGTAGAGGCCAAGGAAGATGTTGTAATATCCATTTTACAGATGGAATAATCAAGGTTGAGTAGTTAATTGTCTTGCCCAGGGTCACAGGTCAATTTAATATTGGAAATAGGACTAAGATCATCTTTATTAAAATTTAAAGGTTATAATTTTTAAAATTTTTTAAAATACCAAACTCTGACATTTAAATAAAATAAAAATTAAACCACAAATTATTTCTGATTTTTAAAAAATAGATTAACTTGCACCAACCCTGAAGTCAGGAGGACCTTAATTCAAATCTGGTCTCAGACACTTCCTAGCTGTGTGACTTTGGGCAAGTCACTTAATCCCAATTGCCTCAGCAAAAAAAAATAAAAATAAAAAATAGAATAACTTACTTTAACAAAGTAATAACTAATACATACATTTACTTCCATGTCTCCTTCTGGTCTCTTTTTCTTCTACATTTATTTTTAAAATTTCTTGACAATACCTCTTGGGAGGTGGTCTTTCCAAAGATCATTCTCATTTTATAGATGAAGAAATAGAGGCTCAGGGAGGGGAAAATGATCTGCCCTCAGTTTGATTTTACCTCCCTGGTGTAAACTGATGTTCCAGTAAACTTTCCGGACCAAAGGAACAGAGCTTAAGGTCAAACATTTTCTTTGTCCTCCCCATCCCCATCCATATAAGCAAATAATGGTGACCTGGCTGCCATTGATTGTTAACATACTCTCTCAATTCCTCCATGACTCTCCAGATTTATGCAATCTTGCTTACCTCCTCTGGAGCCAGTAATGCATCATGAACACTCCCCCACCCCTTCCTTTTTACATCTGGGCCAGCGGAGGTCTGGGCTTTGATGACACAGAGGGCTGTGGGTTCCAGAGTCCACATCTGCAGGAATGCCAGATGTGACTGTTCTCTGGTGCCATGGCTCATGGGACCCATCAAGAGGTTAAAGGAAAATCAGAGGCCATCTGGACAGTCTAGGACCTCCATCAGTTCCAAGCCAGAGGCTGAACCAGGAAGACCAAGTCGCAGCTTTGAACCATTCTGGCCTGGGCACCTGGATTCCATCTGCCACCCTTGGTAGGGAATGGGAGAGGGTAAAGTATTTCGGGGCTAGGTTGCCGGGAAGAAGGATTGCAAAGAAAGGGGGAAATAGCCTTGCATCATCACCCCTTTGACATCTGCTCAAGCCTCCCTTTCCCCTATCTAAGTCAAATAGAACAAAATGATAGAGCAGAGAGAAATCTTAGAAACTGTCTGAGATGGCACTTCTTCTCATTCATGGGTCATGGACCCCAATTTGCACTCTGATGAATGGAATGGATCCCTTCTCAGAAAACCGTTTTAATTGCATGAAATAAAATACATGCAATTACAAAGGAAACCAATTATATTGAAATATAGTTATCAAACTATTAAAAAAATAAGTTCATGGGTACCATGAGGGGTTTGAACCTCAGACTCTAGTCCAACCTTTGCATTTTACAGGTGAGGAAATAGGCTTAGAGAGGGAAGAAGCTTGTCTCTGTCTAGCAAAAGTTGGGGCTAAAGTCTCAGGTTTAGTTTCTTTTCTCTCCACCATGTAACTAGCTTAGACCTTCCTAAGTCCCAGACTACACCACATTGCCCTGATGAAGAAACCCCAGCCAAATGTCCAAAGCTATTCTTTCTTTGTTCTTCCCTCTACTAAGGAAGAGACCCACATTATAGAGATTCCCTAGCCTTATACTTCTAGAATCCCATGAAGTAGCCCTCCATGCTACATGGAAGGAACGTGGAGTTTAAAACCAGAATCAATCCATCAACAAACAATTATTAAATGCCTGCTGAATATGTGCTACTTGCCTCACTAGGTATAAATACATAGATAAAGAAGGTCCTGCCCTTTGGGGACTTGGAGTCTATCTGAGGAGATAATATATACCTCTAGAAGACCTGGATTTCATTTAACCTACCTATCAGCTATGTGGTCTAGGGCAAGACAAATACCAAGAGAGCTTGGAAGGACTTTGAAAGTCAGCTGGTATAGAGAGTAAAGGCAAAACCGAGTCAAAACCAGGGCTGTCTAATCCCAGATGGATTGCTCTGTCCACTGGTTGCTTTAAAACTCTCTGAGCCTTAGCTTCTTCATCTCTAAAATGGGGAGAATTAACACTTGTTCTGCTTACCTGGCAGGATTATTGTAAGGAAATTGCTTTGTAAATCTTAAAAGTGCTATTGACATGGGAGCCCAAAAAAGAGCTCGGAGCCTCCGACCCATAGACTGACCCTTGGTCTGTGGTTTCTCAGCCCCACTGAAACTCCTACCTTCCTGTCCTCACCTTCCACCCTCTCACATCTCAGCTCTGTTTCCAGGTCATTAGCACCAGGAGTGACCCTGGGCCCTCCCCCAGCTCCCACCACCTGTCTTGGGTACCGTCCTACTGTTCATTTCCTGTCTCATCAGCAGGTCCTAATCTCTGACAGGCCTTCTCTCTCACCTACCCATTACCCATTTCCTTTCCCATCCCCCCCCAGGGCTGTAGCCCACTCCCCACCCCTCAAATAGAATCAGGTGTCTGAGAGAAGTCCCCTGGCCTCTATTTGGGGCAACCTTTGGATTTCCCCAGATGGAAGGGGCTACCTAGTGGTCATCCATCCCCCTGCCACTAAGGAGATGCTTCGTTTAAACCATTTCTGTGTTAAAATGATCTTGAAAGTCTTTTTCATCCAAATCTTCACCTTCTTCTCACGTAGGTTCCCAATGTGGGACATCCACAGACTCTTCAGAATTTACCAACTATGTTTAGAGGAAAGAATAAAGAGAGGAGAGAAGGCACGAGGGAGAAAGAGATAAAGGGGAAGAGGGGAGTGGAAAAGAAGGGAAAGAAAGAAGGGGGAAAAGGGAGCAGGGGGAGGGAGAAGAGAGAGAAAGAGAAGGAAGAGAAAGGGGGAAAAGGGAAGATTGCAGCGTGAAGTAATAGAAAGAACAATAATTCTGGAGACAAAGAAGTCTTGGGTTGTATTCCCCAAGCTCAGGAATGATGATTAAGGCAATTGCTTCTCCCTCTTTGCAGAGATGGGCAAGAAATATAGCAGAGAATCAGAGACTGTTGATTGTGGGCTCATCAACTCAATGCTGAAAGGAAACTCAGAGGCTGAGTCCAACTCCCTCATTTCACAAATGAGAAAATAAGAGGCCCAGAGTTCCAATGATTTATCCAAGATCCCACAGATAATAAGGGCTAGAGATGACATCTGAACTCAAGGCCTCCAGTAATGTTCTTTCCATTATACCAAGCTACTTCTCTCGATTGAGGGATTTAATGGAACTGCCTTTTTTTCTTCTCTTCATTATAAGAGAGTTCAATGAAGAGATAAGCTGGGAGGGATAGATAAAAAAAATTGAGGGTGATATACAAACAAAAGATATAAATTACATAATTTCCCTTTAAATGAATAGGTTGGACTATTGGTCTTTCGGGTCCTTTCCAATTTTAAATCAACATTTGGTAAAATTAGTCAGGGAAGGCTTCCTCTAGGAGGAGGATTTGTCAGTCCAGGTCCTTTTCCCAGACTTACCCCAGGGTAGCAACTATTGACTTTCTTGTTTTCCCCTTGGTGTAGGAAATATCCCCCCAATTCTCCCTAGATTTGTCCCTGATAGACTCTGGGCATGCTCTCCTGAGGTTGGGGCCCCACTGTAGCTGCCCCTGGAGCCCACATGCCTCTCCTCACCCTGACACTCTTCTCAGGCCCACCTTCCCTGCTTGGGGGTTGGGGATTGGGAACTGAGAACTCTGCTCTGCTTTTCCCCGTTGGCCCCGTTCAGGCCCATTTAATCTTGGCAAAAGGCAATTTCCTGCTTTGGGAAAGAGGGCTGGTTTTAAAAAGGCTTAATAAAAAAGGGGGGGGGGGAGGACAAGAGAAAGGAGAAAGGCAGAGGAAAGAGAAGAGACAGAGGAGAGGAAAGAATAAGAGGGGAGAGAAGGCATGAGGGAGAAAAAGATAAAGGGGAAGAGGGGAGTGGAGAAGAAGGGAGAAAGGGGGGAGGAAGGGAGCAGGGGGAGGGAGAAGAGAGAGAGAGAGAGAGAGAAGGAAGAGAAAGGGGAAAGAGGGAGACAAAAAAGGGAGGGAGAAGAAGAGAGAGAGAAAGAGGAGAGGGGAATAAGAGAGGGGGAAAAGGGGGAAGAAAAAGAGTATAGAGAGAAAAAGAGAAAAGAAAGAATGAGAGAGAACAAGAGAGGGGGAAAAGAAGGAGTAAAGGGAGAAAGAGAGAAAAGAAAGAGCAAGAGAGAGGAGAAAGAAAGAAAAAAGGAGAGAGAAGAGAAAAAAGAGGGAGACAGGGGAGGAAGGGAGAGGGAGAGAAAAAGAAGGAGAAGAGGAGAGAGAGAATAGAGGAAGAAAAGAAAGGAGATGAAGAATAGGGGAGAAAAGAGAAAAAGGGATAGAGAGAGAGGATGAGAGAGAGGGAAGAAGGAAAGGAGGGAAGGGGGGAGAGAAAGGGGAGGGGCAGCCTTCCAGGTGCAAGAGAGGGTTTCTCCAGGATAATGAAGGATGCTCTGGAGCCCTTACCCAGGGGAGGATAAAAGGGGACAGATCCTGTTTTAGAGCCAGGTAAGGGCAAGCCTGGTAAGAACTCAAATTAGGAACCTCAGACTTTTATAAGGACCACTTTTGTGAGAATTAAAAACAAAAAATTCTCCGTGGGAGACAGCTCCCACCTCCGTCCCTGTCTGTGATCAGCTTCTCAGCCAGCACACACTCCTCCCACTGCCATCCCCTTTCCATCAGTGGCAGGAACCTTGTGCCCTCCAGTCGTGAAGGGCAGTTGCTGGCTGGGAGGACCCCCTGAGCCTGCAGCTAGTTCGCTGCCTCCCTCCAGCTCCCTCCCTTGCCATTGCCCCTCTCCCTCCTCCTTAGCAGCCCAGGTCATTCAGGCAGGGGGTGAGGGTAGGAGGGAGACGGCTTCCAGGGCAATGTTGTGCAGTGGAAAATAACCCGCACTTGGTGCCCTTCAAGTTCCAGCTCTGGCACAATTCCCTGTGCACCCTGTGCAAGTCACGCCCTCTCTTATCCCTTCAGTGGCGGCTGCTGATCTTATTTTAGTTATATATTCTATATTATAGTTACTCTAGTCAGGAGGCTTGGGTTCAAGTCCAAGGCTCTGCTTTGTGACCCAAAGCTTCAGAGAGCCCAACAAATACTACAGAAATGTGACTAACACTGGGGATAACAAAGAGGGAGAAAGAAAAGGGGAGTCAGATTTAGAGCGGGCCAGAGATGTCAGGGCCCCATCGCTAATAAGTGTTGATGCTTTGTGGTTTTTCCCTGATGGTGGGGGAAGGGCAGGCTCAAACCTAGGTCTCTCTCCCCAACTTCACTACACTGTGGGGGGTGGGGAAGGGAAGAGGACGTGTCAAATGTCTCTACTAGTGAGTTCATTCAGATGATTGGAGAGTGAAGACGTGGAAAAGCTTCTGTGAAAGCTTCTAGACTTAGAGAGATCAGATGAAGACAGGACATTGCAACGGCTTCCCATCGGCCCCTTTGCTCTGGAAGGCAATTAAGGGCCCCCATTTATATGGCACTTTGCAGAGGGCTCCTCTGATCATGGCACTGGGGATAGATATCAGGAGGATCCCAAAGCGAAGGTTATGGGTCATTTCAATCCAATGATCATTTATTCAGACCTACTGTGTGCTAGGTGCTGGAGATATAAAGAGAAAAATGGTACTGGCTCTCAGGTGACATGGTCTACTGGGAGGATGCAATATGCAAACAAATTTAAAACAAATATTATTAAGGAAGGACCTCGTGAGTCACTAAGGGGATCCGGAAAGGCTTCCTGTAGGAAGTAGCAGCTGATTTTCTGAAGCCTGAAGGAAGTTAGGGGAGGTGGGGATGTCGTGCATTGCAGGTGCAAGGAACAGCCTGGCCAAAGGATGGAGGTGGAAGGTGGAGAGTGCCTGAAGGGGAGTAATAGGAAAGCAAGTCCCGAGCTATATAATGAAGGGTTTTAAATGCTAGGCTGAGAAGTCTGTATTTTGCTCTAGAGACAGTAGGGAGCCACTGAGGAGTTTTGAGAAGAGGAGTGAGGGGGTGACTAGGAATTGTATTATAATGGAAAGTGAGATGGATTTGGAGTCCCAGTCCACTCACTTCCTGTGTGACCTTCATTTATAAAATGAGAGGGGGCTGGAAGATCTCTAAAGTTCCTTCTGCTTGATCATGATGCAATAAAAATCACATGCAATAAAAGGCCAGGGGGAAATAGACCAATTAATTGGAAACGAAATAATCTAATCCTAAAGAATGAATGGGTAAAACCACAAGTTCTTCTGCTTCTGGGTTACCAATTTGGCAGCAGCGTGCAGATGGTTTGGAGAGGAGAGAGATGATGAACCCCGAGAGTCACAGGCCCATTAATGACCCCAGACAGTCTGGTCTGCACAGGAAGGAGGCCCAGGGCTGGAGGCCAGGGCTCCTTGATTAGCCCTGAGTCAGGGTCAGTTCTAGGATACACCCCCTAACTTGGCTCTGCACTCAGAATAAACGAAGTCGACCTCAGGGTCAGTTCTTCAATCCTATCAATTTTGTGGTTTAACCATTCTGGTTCCAACTCTTCTTGATCCCATTTAGGATTTTCATGGCAAAAATACTGAAATTGTTTGCCATTTTCTTCTCTGGTTCATGTTACAGATGAGGAAACTGAGGTAAACAGGTTTAAATGATTTGTCTGAGGCTATTTGAACTCAGGTTCTTCCTGACTCTGGGCTTCATGCTACATCCATTGCACCCCCTCCTAGTTTAAGCCCCTGCTTCCCTTCCCAATTCAACTTTAAACTCTTGCTCTTTAAGAAACCTTCCTGATCTTCTCTGAGCAGATGTGATTTCTCCAGCCTCTGAACAACTCTGGTTTTGGGTCCCTACCTTTCTTATTATGATCCTTATTAGATGAGCTCCTGCTCCTCGCCTCTCTCCCAGACTGTAAGCTTCCTAAGGGCAGGGCCTGAATCTGCTCATCCTCTGCTTCCTCCCCACATTTCTGAGCACAGGACTAGCCATCTAGGGGGTGAGGGGATGGGAAATGCTGTCTGTCATGATTGATTCATTCATGTATCCAGCTCCCACTGTGGGGATCCCCCAAAGACTGGCATTCTTCCACCCTCTGAGTGTTGCTTGTTTGATTCAGAGGCTGTTAAATTACAATTAATTACAATTCGTTTAGCTTTTAGCATGTCTAGATAATTTTACATCCTTAGCTTCAGAGAAAACCATTTCTGGCCTCTTGGATGCTCAGGGCTGTGTGAGCCTGGAGATTACAGGAGTGTAGGACACAATCCTGTCCATCCAGGAGAGTCTCAGGATACAAGGTCGGAAGCCCACAAGACCGGGCACACTCCAACTGCCCGCCAGTGTAGTAAAAAACCAAAACCTATGGCAGGGTCCTTTTCAGCACCCATCTCCAGATGCTCCCTTCTCCTCCTTTACATGCTGCCTGACAAATTTTCCTGAGGTATAAACATGGTCATTTCCCTCCCTTGGGAAAAACCCAACAATGGCTTCCCAATTTGCACCAAATAAGGTCCAAACTCTTCTTCCTGGTGTATGATGTCCTCCACAGTCTGACGTCCCTCATCTCCTTCACTCTGATCTCCACAAACAGTCCATGTTCTGGCAAATCTGAATACTGTACTTTCCTGCCTCCACACCTTTGACCATGCTGTTCTTCAGGTGGGAATGCCTCTGCTTTCCTTCTTTGCTACTTAAGTTTCTAGTTATCCTTTAAAATCTAATTCAAATTACTTCCCATCCTTCCCTTTCTCCTAAGCCCCATTCAGCATTTGCACCTCTCATGCATGTATTTTTTTTTGGGGGGGGGGAGGGAGGTAAACAGGATAATTGCCCAGAGTCACACAGCTAGTATGTGTCTGAGATTGAATTTGAATTCAGGTCCTCTTGACTTCAGGATCTATACTCTATCTACTGTGCCATCTAATTTCATATATGATATTGTATTATAATTATCTGCATTTGGGGCCCACTAGATTGTAAGCTCTATTAGGGCAAGGCCTGTGTCTCAACAAAACTGTAGCTCCTCAAGCACCCAGCAAAGGGCTTTGAACATGGCCAGTCTTATTACCTAGTTGTTGAAATGCTATTGTTTGTCCTTTCTTCTCAAAGAAAGGACCGTGACTTCAGGGAGGTGATTCCAGGACATGCAAGTGAGCTGGATTTGAGTGAGGGAGGGCTGGGCAAGGTCACCTGCCTCACTTTCCCCTCCAGAGTCTGGGTCCAGTGACCAGATAGAGATCAGGGTGGATTTGTATGGCCCACATTTGCACTCCTTTGCATCCTCATTTCTGTGAAGGGCCCAAAGCGAGTCTCCCCATAGCTAGCTCTTTCTCCAGAGCCTTCATCATCCATCACTTCTCCTCATTTCATACATAATGACTTCCCTGGTGGGACTCCCCTCTCCCGTCTGGAGCAAAGGATGGATTCCTTGGTCTCTATTTATCCAATCTGGAAAGAGAGATCTTCTGCTCTAAGTGTGTTCTTCAGGGCGTGAAAGGTGACTCTGGTCCTTGGTAGAGCTATGGGCAGGAGGGCCAAGGGGACATAACCCCCCAGCCCAGCCAGTCACCCCCGCTCCAGCAGCTTGGGCCGGAAGCCCACAAAAGCTGGAGCCAGAGACTCTGCTTGGGATTGTGCCATAGCTCAATGGCAGGACAGAAGTCAGGATGACCAGTTGCAGCGGATCTTTGGCTCAATCTTTTTTCCTCCTGGGGCTTCAGTTTTCTCATCTGTAAAATGAGAGACTTGGATGAGGAAGGCTCTTCCCAACTCGGACATTCTGTGTCCTAATGGCCCTTACAGCTCAAAATCCTATTAATCTACAGAACTTGGAGGCCACACAGAGAACTCAGCTCCGGGGCTCCCTCTGGCCCCCAAACAGCCTTCGAGCCTCCAGGTCCCCTGGTCTCCTTCCCTGCTTGTTCCAGGTAATGGATCGGCTTAGCCAGAGTCTCACTGATGAATGAGCCCCAAGTCCCACTGAGGGAGGCCCCAGGGCCCTGTGCAATAACCAGCCGTCAGACATGGGGGTGGGGGGAGGCCCTGGCAGGAAACTCTGTTTCAGAGGAGGAAAGAAAGTAAATCAAATCGTCATGTTTAACCTATTTAATGAGCCGCTCTGGGAGCCGGGGAACCTTTAACCATCACACGGAAATGCCATGGAGAGCCATAGAGACGGAACGTGTCGGCTCCGGCTCGGGGATGGGAGGCCTGGAAAGCTGGGACGGGGCTCATGCAGAGACTGTACGTGAGCGAGTCTGTGTGAGCGTGAGCGTGTCTGCGAAGCTGTGTGCGTGTGACCGTGTATGAAGTCTGCCCGGAGGGAATGCTGTCCTTCAGTAATGAATGGCACACTGGGGACTTCTGTCCTGTGTGAGCGTGAGTGGCTGGGAGGGAAGGGCAGGGGTTTGTGTATTGTGACTGTGCTGACACATTTGTGAGCCCGTGTGTGCACTTGTGTGCTTGTGCACAAGAGAAAAAAAGTGGCTTGTAGCACTTGCACAGGGGACATGCATTCACGAGTGTGAAAGGTTAGTGCATTTACACATCTGTGAGCGTGTGTGTGTGTGCACTTGTGTGCTTGTGCACAAGAGAAAAAAAGTGGCTTGTAGCACTTGCACAAGGGACATGCACTCATGAATGTGAAAGGTTAGTACATTTACATATTTGTGAGCATGTGTGTGTGCACTTGTGTACTTGTGCACAAGAGAACGTGGCTTGTAGCACTTGCACAGGGGGCACGCATGAGTGTGAAAGGTCACTGTATTTATACACTTGTGAGCACGTGTGTGCACTTGTGTGCTTGGGCACAAGAGAACGTGGCTTGTAGCCCTTGCACAGGGGGCATGCGTGAGTGTGAAAGGTTACTGCATTTACACACTTGTGAGCACATGTGTGCACTTATGTGCTTGGGCACAAGAGAACGTGGCTATGTATAAAGGGCATGTTTATCTTGTAGCACTTGCACAGGGGGCATGCACTCATGAGTGTGAAAAGAGTGCATTTACACATTTGTGAGCATGTGTGTGTGCACTTGTGCGCTTGGGCACAAGAGAACGTGGCTTGTAGCACTTGCACAGGGGGCATGCGTGAGTGTGAAAGGTTCGTGCATTTACACACTTATGAGCACATGTGTGTGCACTTGTGTGCTTGTGCACAAGAGAATGTGGCTTGTAGCACTTGCACAAGGGACATGCACTCATGAGTGTGAAAGGTTCCTGCATTTACACACTTGTGAGCACATATGTGTGCACTTGTGTGCTTGGGCACAAGAGAACGTGGCTTGTAGCACTTGCACAGGGGCACATGTGAGTGTGAAAGGTTACTACATTTACACACTTGTGAGCACATGTGTGTGCACTTGTGTGCTTGTGCAAGAGAACGTGGCTTGTAGCACTTGCACAAGGGACATACACTCACGAGTGTGAAAGGTTTCTGCATTTACACACTTGTGAGCACATGTGTGTGTACTTGTGTGCTTGGGCACAAGAAAACGTGGCTATGTATAAAGGGCATGTTTATCTTGTAGCACTTGCACAGGGGACATGCATTCACGAGTGTGACATGTTCCTGTGCTTAGTTGTGTGAGCCTGGGAGACTTCGTGCATTTGGACAAGTCCTGCATGGGTAGCCAGGCATGTGTGAGGCTGCAGCAGCGGACAGAGGGTGTGTGAGTGTGTCTGACCAGGCACATGTGAGTGAGGGAGCTCCTCTGTGTTCATGGATTCAGGCAGGGGAGGGTGTGCATGTGCACGGTGATTTGTGCAACGAGAAACCATTCTCTCATGTAGAGAATACGTTTGCATACCTCCATGAGCATCTGTGAGCCCACGTGAGCTCACTGGCGTGTGGGTTTGGGATGGGGATGTGATAGCTGCACCCTAAAGCCCTTCTGTCAGTGTTTTTTATTTCACCATCAGCTACGCTCCACAGAACAAAAGCTTCTCGAGGGCAGGGACTATACAGTCTACTTTTTGTCTCTGCAAATCCACGATTCCACACTGAACAATGAACACTTGGTCAGTTAGTCTGGATTGGACCTCTGTTCCTTGGGGTACGTGCAGAAGATCCATTCCATGTGCACATGAGTGATCTTCTTGTACCCCAAAACCCATAGATCCAGTGGAGAAGGCCTGCTCATTCCCCTTGCTGTGCCCATTGCCACTGGGGACTGTCACTCCATCATTGCATCAGGTGTTCCCCAAAAGGGAGCCCATCTGGCTCCATGTGCCCAGTCTCACCCTGATTGCCCAGTTCAAATCAACACATACTAAGTTCTACTGTATACAAAATCAGGGAGAGACAGAGAAGATGACTGTTCCTCATGTCAGACAAAGGAAGGATCTGAACAAGGTATGTCTGAGAGAAGAGGAGCTTTTGTTTGGGGTATCAGAGAAGGCTGTTTGAAAGAGCTGGGTCCTCAAGATGGATTTCAACAGGCAGAGATGGAGACTAGTCTGTTTCCAAGCATAGGGAAGGTGTCAAAGAAGGAGGTAAGCTTGAGAACAATCCATCCTCCACTGGATCAGGACATGGAGTGCGTGAAAAAAATCAGAGGGTTAAGTTTCCTGCTTTGTTTTAAGTCTGAAAAGGCATGTTGGAGACCGTGGAGGGCCTTCGCTGCCAGGTGCGCTCACTGAACACCAAATTAAGGAGTTTCAACTTTGTCTCAGTCAGCCATGGAAAACTACTGAAAGTTTTAAATCAGGCAAACACAGGACATTAGGAAGATTCCATGGCAGGGTGTGCAGGACAAACTTCGGGGACACAAGTGGGAGGCAAGGAGACAGACTAGGAAGAGCAGCAAGCTGGCCTTCTATTCAGAGATGTGATCTCGGGGATGCTACGTTTCTTCCCCTAAGGGAGCTGCCTCCTCTGGTTCCTGATCCCTGGCTGGCTAGTTGCCATGGTGACATGTCTCTGTGGGGAGGAGAATGTTGGAGAGACAGGTTTCTGTAGGCTAAGCAGGGGAAGTTGGGATGCAGCATCAGGGAAAGAAGCTGAGAGTGCAAGGAAGCTCCCAGCAGAAAGGGGGGTTGATGTCATATTGTCAGGGTTCATTTCCTCTCCCTGCCCCATACACCCCCTCATCCCCTACACCTCCGTCCTCCTGGATCGTGCCCCATTCTGACTCCTGGGTGACCTTCACAAGAGGTGAGAGAGGTGTGTCCTCTGCCCTAGAAGAGCATCCCAAGGGGTGGCCCATTTTCTCATTTCACTGATGATGATACCAGGTGAAAAGAGGGGAAGGGACTCAGGCAGGCCATAATAGCTGTCTTCCAGTATCTGAAGGGCTGTCACAAAGATGAGGGATTCCACTTGTTCTGCCTGTCTCCAAAAGCCAGAAGTAGGAACAAAGGGGAATAATTGCAGAGCGGCAGATTTAGGCTCTGTGTAACTAAGGCAGAGGGTCCGGCTATTTTGTACCATGAACCTCTTTGGTTTGTCTAGTGAAGATTAGGGACCCCTTCTTGGAAGAATATTTTTAAACATATCAAACATATAAGGTTACAAAAGAAACTAGAGGTTAGTGAAAATATAGGTATAATTTTTTCCTCATGTACATCCACAGACCCTGAAATCTATCCCATGGACCCATGAACCTCAGGTTAAGAATCCCTGGTATAAGAAAAATTTGCTTAACCTTTAGGTGGGTTTAATAGTTAAATGAACAGCTTTGAAAGATAGTGAATTCGCCATAATTTCTTCTTTCAGAAGCTGGATGACTGTCACACGATTACAGATCTAGAGCCAGAAGAGACCTGAGGGATTGCCTGCTCCAAAAAAAGCCCCAGTTTTATAGACAAGAAATAGGGAGGTCAATTGACATCCCTTGAAGTCATTGAGGTCAGAATCACTAGATACAGTATTTGAACACAGGCCCTCGGACTTCTTCCACTGTGTGGACCATGTCATAGAATGGAATTCTTATTTAACTGTGAGTTATACTCGATGCTCTCTGAAGTTAGTCTTTCCTAAGGTCACAGAGCTTATTTGGGGCAGAACTGGGACTATGACGTGGCTCTCTTGGTTCTCATGACAGGATTCTTTCTACTACATTTCAATGGTTCTTACAATATGGTCCAGGGGTTCTTGGTGGTCACTGAGACTCCTTCTGAGGGTCCATGGTGTCAAAACTATTTTCATAATAATATTAAGATATTTTATTTACAGGATGGTAAATATCAATAGATAAAACTCCTGTAAACAAACAAAAAAACTTTGATGAGAGGGGAGGAGGCAGAGGATCCTTAATGATTTTTTTTTTTGCTAAGGCAATTGGGGTTAAGTGACTTGCCCAGGGTCACACAGCTGTTATGTGTCTGAGACCAGATTTGAACTCAGGTCCTCCTGACTTCAGGGCTGGTGCTCTATCCACTGTGCCACCTAGCTGCCCCTCCTTAATGATTTTTAAGAGCATAAAAGTTCCCAAAGGAGTCGAACCAGATCCACCACCTTAAGAATATCAGCAGTACTCTAAAATTTACAAAGCCTTTTCTTTCCTAAATACCAGCAATGAAAATTGTACACCTATTATTATACCTATTTTATAAATGAGAACAATAGCTAATAAACGTCTGAGCCAGGACACAAAGTCAGGTCATCTGTGTCTGTGGCTATTGCTCTCCCTACTGGGCCATACTTTCTGTTGGCAGCAGAATGCCAAGCGTTCAGCCTCCGGGTCTTACTCATGTGCCAGCTGGTCAGGAGAAATTTGATTCACACAAAGATCTCTGAGAAACTTGGGTCCTTGTCCTGCCTCCCCCTTATCCCTGAAGGCCACAGACTAGACGGCTGACAGAGGGTAAGTCATCGGTCCCCCAGACTGAGCACAGTTGGCTTCCAGAGCACGTAATTACTGCCATATTCTCAGCGGCCAGGTCTCATGGCAGCAAGCTATATTAAAAGCTAACTTTGTGCTCTGTATTGTAGATATGTGATGGATGTAGAGAGATTCTGGGTTCAAATTCTTTTTCCTAGCCAGATAACTTTCAGACAATTTTCCCTGGGCCCCAATTTCCAAACTGTTTGGAAAAGAAGGGGGTTGTACTAAAATCCCTTCAGTCTCTAGGATAGGGGTTCTAGTACTGAAATGCCCATGGGAAGGGGTACGCTTATCTCTGGATATTCTTGGGGGTGGTGACATATTCTATTTTTGAGATGATAAGATCTATTTATATCTCATTGTCTTTCCTTCAGTTGGGATGGGAAGCTAGAGAATTTGTGATTAGGCAGGCATGTGGGTGGAATACCCCCCAACCTGTCATGCCTTTAGGAGGCTTCCTGATTGCATGAGAAGAAGCCTGGGATAATAGAACGGACCAGGGAGCTTGGTACCCAAAGCCCAGAGAAGTGAATTCTCAAATTGTCATGGGAGTGTTCTGGGAGGATGAGCTCCATTCTCTTATGGGAGCCAGGTGGGAGCCAGATGCTGAAGTCTTAGGAGCTCGAAGGCCCCACTAGGCGTGGGGAAGGTTAGCTAAAGGTTTAGTTAGAAAGCTCCGGCACCATTCAGTCTGGGTCAGACAAGTTTCCTTTTATACATGTTTCTAATAACCTTTCCTGGTATATTATTTCTTAATTTGTAGATTTTCTTTGCCCGGAAACAAGTTGTGGAGGTGACCCCAGCTCTTAGGCTTTGGAATGTGTAGCAGAGTAGAAGGGGAAAGGGAATGGATGTTAGCCTGGGGCAAACAGGGATTGGGGCAGGGGCAGAAGAAAGGAAGAAAGTAAATGGGGACCAGAATGTAGATGATCATGGAGTTCAGGAAGGCAAGTGGGTTGAGGAGCCACAAAGGTCTGGGGATGGGAGCCTCAATGTGAGGCTCAACAATTACAGAAAGTAGTAAAAGATGGCAACCAAAGGGCCAAAGACAAGGCCCCTTGGACTGTTTTATAAGGAGGAACTGGAGCCCTCAAAGCTGAGCAAAATCAGTTAGTCCATATGCATTTATTAAACACCTAGTATATTCCAGTCACTGCATTAAACACTGGTAAAACAAACCAAAAAAGGAAAAAAAAGCAGTCTCTGCTTTTAAGGAGATTACAGGCTAATGAAGGAACTCACGGTCTAATGGTCAGCAAAAGCTTAAAGCCCAAGTCAGATTTTTTTCACAAATAGCTGACAATGATAGGATCCCAATCATTAAACCAGTACTTCCAGGAGAATAATGAGATTAAGTAGAGCTTGAGGTTGTACAGTTAATTAAGTAGAGACAGAAAGGAGAAGGTAATGATGGTAGATTGGCTTTATCACCATTTTACCACCATCATTATCATCTCCATGGCCAATATCCTCACCAGCAATAGCAGCAGAATCCTCTTCTTGACAATCACTATTGATTTTAATATTACCACCAACAATATCACTTTTACCTTCATTGTTATCCATAGATAATAGAGTTAGAAATAGAACTCAAGAATCCTTGTCTTCCCAGCCCATAATGAAAAACAGGACTCAGGGAAGTGAGTGCTGGTACTTGGGTGTCCCTGTGCTAGATAATTGAGCAAAGGACTGGATCTGAATGGATCTGGCTACTCTCCTTGGGGAATTAGGCTGAGCCCTCATCCCACCTGGACTGACATGAGCTTGGAAGGGGCAAGAGAGACAAAACACGTTAAAGTGTGAAAGAGTGTGGTTTGGGGATTTGGGTAGCAAGTATCTCTTACCCCCCAATTAACCTGGTAAAGGAATAGGGACGTGCAGATTGGGGTGTGAGCACAGGGACATGCAGGAGGTCGGATTAGGGTAGAGTTCCTGGAGGGTATGAATATAATACCCAGGTATTGTTCTGGAGGGGGTGGCTTCCTTCTCACTGTGGATGTGGTGATCTGATACCATCCCCTCCCCATTGTACCATGCCCTGTTCTCCATGAACTATTGAGCCTCTGAAATTAATACAGTCAAGTTCTCCTGGAATTTCCTTTCACTCTTTTAACACTGTCCTGATCTGACTTGTCTTTGCTAAGACTTCCTTCTTGCCCTCCCTCCCTCTCCCCTCTCCCCCTTCCTAGCTAGGTTCAGGACAGGGTTTTTTCCTGGAGCTTTCAGGTCAAGCTCCAGTTCCCTAGGGATCAATTGTTCTTCACTGGTGGAAGCCTCTCTTTGTGACTCAGCTTCTCCCCATTTTCTAGTGATGACTCACAAATATTACTTCATGGTTTAGAAAGCTGAGGTCAGCAGTGTGCCTTGGACTCTAGGGAAGATGCTTGCAGGCCTGACTATGTGGTCAGTGAAGTTCTGCAGCTCTCAGCTCTCTCTGTTTGAATGCCATGGGCTTCCCTGACCAAGGTCTCAGACAAAGAGAAGATTTTCTGGGACAGAGGGAATCCAGAAGGTGCTCAGAGATGAAGGGAACTGTGCTGACGCTATTCCCTACACCTGGAATAGCTCCCATCTTCATTTCCAACAAAGGGTCATTTCACACTGGGTTCAAAACTCACCTCCTCCAAGAAGTCCATTGAGGCTAACCCGCCCAGTTTGGTTGAGTCCAATATTCTGACACCTCCCCCTCACACACACACACACACACACACACACATGCTAGATACATGTAACTATAGGTCAGTTCCTCACTGTAATGAAATTAGCTTCTCTGAGCTCAAAGCTTGGTCTGTGCTTGAACTCTGAACTCAATCTATTTCTAGAGTTAGATCTCAGTATCTGATGTAGATTAGACAATTCAGGATTGTGCTTAATCTGCATCCAAGCTTAAGGGTCAATCTGAAACTAATGTTGGACCAGGCCCAGTCCATGGCCAAGACAGAGATTCAATCTATAGCGAAGATCAGAGCTCAGTCTATGGCTAAGGTTAGAGTTTAGTCGACCCAACATTAGAATTCAAATTTGGGGCAGGTATAGGATTCAAGGTGTGACCAGGACAAGGGCTCAGTCTGGGGCCAAAGAACTGGATGAAGCTCACTGGATAAACTTTCATCAGACAAGGAATGAAACCTATCTTTATCTAACATCATGACCTGGTCACTGGTCCATATTAGCAATACTTTGTCATAGCTAATGTCCCAAAACTGAATGCCCAACATAGTCAGCTTATATATAATGCTGAAAATCAATTCAATTATGGGCAGATATCTTGAAACTGTGAACAGCATAATTTGCAAGATCATTCAGGAAGGACACTGCTTAACTCCGGTTCTATGACCAGATCAAATCATCCAATATGTTCTCAATATCTATCTAGTCATGTACAGGACCCGCTGTTGGGGTTGAAAGGGACAGAGAGAAAAGTTGATTTTTCAGCTCACTCTTCATAGATTTGGCAGAGATCTTCAAAAACAGAACACAAGATGTCAGAGCTGGAAGGGAACTTAGAACACTGAATGTTAGAGCTGAAAGTGACCTTGGAACACAGAATCTATGAACCAGGAGACACTTTAGAACATTTATACATTTAGAACATTGTCACAGTTGGGGCATGCCTTAGAGAACAGAATGTCAGCGCTGGGAGGGACCTTAGAACATTGAGTATCAGAGCTGGAGGATGTCTTAGAACATAGAATATTAGAGTTGGGATTAGAACACAGGGGATACTCTAGAACATGAGTGGCAAAGCTAGGAGATACCTTAAAATATAGAATGTCAGAGCTGGAGGGTATCTTGGAACACAGAATGTCAGAACTAGAGAATACCATAGAACATAGAATATTAGAGCTGGGATGGACCTTAGAACACAGGGGATACTCTAGAACATAAGAGTGGCAGAGCTAGGAGATACCTTAGAACATAGAATATCAGAGCTGGAGAGTATCTTAGAACACGTCAGAACTAGAGAACACCATGGAACATAGAATATTAGAGCTGGGATGGACCTTAGAACATAGAATGTTAAAACTCGGAGACATATTAGAACATAAAGCTTAGAATGTTCGAAATGAGAAGCAGCTTAGAAAATAAAATGAGAGAGCTAGATAAAGGCACCTTTGAGATAATCTCATTTTACAGAAAGGGAAACTGGGCCCTGGAAAGGAGGTATAACTTGTCCATGGTTGCACAGGTTAGCAAGGACCCCCAATTCTGTCTGCCTGCCCCTTTGGAACAAGCCGTTGTGTTTATGAAGAGATGAGGGGCTCTCCGGGGTAGACCCCTTGGGAGCCCGGGGGGGCAGTTGAGGTGACCCAGCCCCAGATCTGGGCTCTCTTTCCCATAAGCTCCTGAGATAGTCCCGTGCCCCGAAGGAGCCGGGAGCCCTTGTTGGGCCCAGCAGAAGTCTGGGTTCTGGAGAAGCATCTTTGGTGGCTGAGGGGAGCGGGAGGGGGGGATGGAGGGGAATGAGAAAGGGAGGGAGGGAGGGAGGGAAGTGGGGAGATCGGTAATCCCAGATCTGGTGTTCATTACCACAGCTCCCGCTGTTCCCATGGCAACGCGCTAGGCCTCCCGGCAGAGTTCCCTCTCTGCGCCGTGGGCCCTGCGTGCCAGCGACTGTGAGTGTGTGTGTGAGTGTGAGAGGGGGGGAAGGCGTTAGCGGAGCAATGAAAGCGTGTGTGTGTGTGTGTGTGTGTGTGTGTGTGTGTGTGTGTGTGTGTGCATGCATGCTCAAGCGAGCGTGTCAGGGGAGAGAATGAATCAGTGCACAAAAATGTGGCCCTCGCTAAGTGTGCACGAGTGCGTGTGTATCACTGATTCTGCACGGGGGGCTCGACGTGCCCGTGTGTGCGCACGGACCCTCGCCGGTGCTTCTTATCAGATCTGTGGGTGTCTAATCTCTGAGTGAGTGGGTCTGTTCCGGCACACACTCACTGATAATTCTCAGAGAGCTTTCTGGGCGCTGACGTTCGTCTGGGGGGGGGTCTTTTCAGAGACTGCGGGTTCAGAGATTTTGTCTTTGGGTGTTGGGGTGACCGCGTATGTGCCCACGGGCCAATGAGCGTCCGCGGAGCGAGCCGGAATTGGGGGGGCGTCATTGCCCGTCCGAGATGCATGTGTGCAGGATGGGGAGGGGGAGGCAGAAAAGCAGAGGGAGAAAGCTCCGTTCTCTCCCTTGGTTTCGGGTGGGACCATTTCTAGTCTGCCTCCCTCTGGATAAGTTTCTGAGTTGATGGAAAACAGACGCTTAGGAGCGAGGGGGAGGCATGCATTTTGCAGGGGGCCAGGGAGAGATTTTGATTTCTAAGAAAATATAATTAATGTCCAACCAGCTTGGGGATCACAATTCAGAAACCAGAGCCGGACCTTTGAAATTCAGAAGCAGGCCCTTGATGGAGCCAGGCTGGGGAATGAGGGATGAGGAGAAGGGAGAGAGGAAGGGCTGCCAGGATCCTCCCGCTGGCCTGAGCCTGAGACAGGAAGCCAGCCTCCAACACCTGCCTACGCCGGGACCCTAGCCCAGGCCAGCTTCTCCTGGGGGAGTTTTCTAATGGAAGGGACAGACTGCGGACTGGCAGGAAGGAGAGATCCGACCTGAGTCTAGCTTTAATAAATAGGCCCCTCTTCTCAAGCAAAACTCCAGATCGTCTGAGTAGGGAGGCCAAAATTTCCGCAGTTCTATTTGTAGGGCCTGAGATGCTCTCCTCCAGGTGATGCAGGCTGAAGGACAGAGAGCTGTAACTAGCACAAGGTGAATGGGGCTTTGTCCCAGGTTGTTGACATGGGGATGATGGACAGTGTACTTCCTCACTACTGTGATCCTCTCCTAGCCCCAGACATCACAGCATGACTGTCCCCTTCCCCCACCCCATCCTTGCCTGGCTATTGTCTACTATGGCCCTATCAAGGAGCCAATTTATTCATTCCCATAACTGTCCCCTATGGTGATGGACTGCCCACATGGGGCTACTGAGCCCAGGTTGCCTGGGTCAGCACAGCAGTGGCCCCAAAGGCTCTTTATTTCTTCCAACCCCTATCTTATTCAACCAAATTTACTGCTGGTGCTCCTCTGGCTCAATATCTCTCTCTTTTCTCTGGGTTCCTACTTCTAGCCACTACCCCTAGGGTCCTGTTCTCTCTCTGAAGGCTTTGCTGAGACTCTATGGCCAGTCGGTTGTCCTGTGTGAATCTGGTTTCCTCTCAGATCAAAGATGATACAGGGCTCTGCCCTCTAACAGCCTTCAAGGATCTGCCCCCTTGCCTGAGCTCAAGTTTACCCTCGGAGTCTGGTGTCTTTGGGAGAGAAGGAATTTCCTGGCCCCCATCCACAGATTTTGGAGGCTTATGTCCTGAACATTTTGCTTGCAGGTGCTGTAGGTCTTTCCCTCTCAGATTCCTTCCCACTAGAGTTTTCTAAGTCCTAACCCTCTCCTCTCCTCACCACAGTGCCCCACAGCCAGAGGAAGCGGGGAACAACAGAACTGGCCCTTTAACTCTTCACGACCCAGGCTCCTTCCAAATCAGCTTCACTTACTTCTAGCAGACCCTCCTCTGACTGAAAAACAAAAAACCCATAATCCTCTATGCGCCAGTCCAGGTTAGCCAAGTTTTCATCCACTTTGTGGGTGAGAAAACAGAGACCCAAAGCAGGTGGGAAAATTGATCCAGTTTCCAAAGACTCACAGGAAAGTGTAGGAATTAATGTCCGGTGCCCAGGATCTTACAGCATCAGGGATTGATATCAAGCTCTCCCGATTCAAACTCCTGGGGTGAGGGAGGAAATAAGAGAAATAAAGAAGGAAAGAGAATTGGGTTGGAGAGGTGGGGGGAAAGAGTCTGCTGGGCAGAGGAAGGGAAGGGAAGGGTGTCAGTGGCTGTCAGGAAAGCAGTTTGTCCCACATCTGGAGAGAATCGGGTGGGATGGAGGAGCTGGGGGAAGGGTCAGTGTTTATGTGTGTGTAGAATATATCCAGAGTCTGGTGTCCAGACCTGTAAAGATCCTCCTTTGGTATCTCTGCCCTACTTCTTGCCTCAGTTTCCCCATCTGTGACTCTTGACAAGGAAAGGGTGGAAAGAAAGGTGGGAAGAAATATCACTCAATAATCACTGGGAAGATTCTCACTCCAAAATGGGACCCAAAGAAACCAAAAGACTGGCCAGGTTTTCACAGCCACTTCTGAGGCACAATAGAGCATCTAGGACCCCTGATCCTCCTCCAAGCACAGTGCCACTAGACGCAGTAGAGAAGCTGGTCTGAGGCTGGTGCTACAGCTGGGCCACCCATTCCTTCCATAAGCCCAGCCCCCACTTCCTAGCTGCTCTCTGGGGACTGGTGCTGGGTGTTCAGGCTGCCAGGGCATGCTAGGGTTTGCAGAAACACATTTGCCTCCAGGCCTCCTGAGAACAGGAGTACCCTGGCGAGGTGGGGGAACAGGCGGGGGCTCATCACAGACCCCCAAGGGGCTGTTCCAGGCCTGGAAACCCAGCCAGCTTCCCCACCGCCGCTGCTGCACCACCGGGGCCCAGTTTCACTCGAATTTCAGGCCAAGCCAGTGTTGAGTTTCAGCTTCGCTTCCAGGCAGAATTTGGGGTGGGCCTCTGCATCAGCCCCAAACCAGAGAGAGCTCCAGGAAACCAAGGGGGAGCTCTGCAGAGGTTATGAGTTCTCTTATGCAAAGGGAATTTCAAAGCACAACCAGGGCAAGCAGACTCTGGACTCTAGCTAATGAGCAAAATCTCAAAGAGCAAGACTTTTGGAGTTAGAAAGGACCTTCTGATCCCACCCGGAATCACATGCCATCCCAGGCTTTTATGTGCACCTATGGTCTCAGCTCTGCCATTAATTCCCTATGTGACTCCTGGGCAATTCCCTTCTTTTTTATGAATCTCAGTTTACCCATCTGCAAAATCAGGGGGTTGGATTATATGGTCTCTAAGGTCCCTTCCAGCTCTAAAATTCTGTTTTATGCTTTCTCCACAGGTTCTATCATTCTAGAAATCATCTGGTATGATCTCCCTCATTTTGAAAAGGAGAAACTGAGACCCAGATGGGGGGAGGGATTTTGCTCCATGTTATTTAAGGAATTAGTGGCAGAGCTGGCTGTGAAAGTCAGGTTACCTCACCTCCTACTTGGGGGTGGAAAAGGGAGGTCTTTACCCAAAATAACTCCAGCTTCTTGCCTTTCTTGGGGCCTCAGAGCCTCTAGCAGAGGAGAAGCAATTTCCCCTTAGAAAAAGGTGAAAAGCAGGGGCTTTGGTCAGAAAGTCTTTCATTTGTGAGCTTTCTTGGGTCATTACTATGACTTATCTCAGTGGGGCTCTGCACATAGTAGTTGTGCTCAAGACACAATTGTTGGTGAATTGAATTGACAATAGCAGTTTCAGTTTCTAGGACACCTTACATTTTACAATGTGATTTCCTTACAACAGCTTGCTAAGTAGGTAGCACAATTTAGCAGCCAGCATGCTGAATTGGAGTCAGACAAATGACAGGAGTCACTTGACCTGAATACTTTGAACAAGTCACTTAACCCTCATCTCTAACCAGAGAGTCATGGATGACCAATAAAGTCCCTTCCAGATCAGCCTATGATCTTCTTATTCCTATTTAACAGATGAGGAATTGGCAAGGAGTATATTCAATCTGGGAAGTTCCTACCTAATCCAGTGAAATCAGGTTTATGGTGGAACAAATTACTGTATGCAAATGTGATTGAATTACCATTGTGCTATAAGAAATGATGAAGGACATGAGTTCTTTTTTTTTTTTAAACTTTTAAGTTCCAAATATTTTTTCTCCCTCTCTAATCTTCCCTCTAAGAGACAGTAATTTTTTTATAGGTTATACACATTTCAGTTTTACAAAACATATACCATAAAGGGCATGAATACAGAGAAACCTGGGAAGACTAATTTGAACTGATGCAGAGTGGAATGAGCAGAGCCAGAGAGCCTTTCATGCAGTAACAATAATATTGTAATGATAATTAGCTTTGAAAGACTTAGAAACTCTGATCAGCACAATGACCCATCACAATTCTAAAGCATTGATGATGAGACCTTCTATCCACTTCCCCATAAAGAACTGATGGATTTAGAAAGCAGTTCGAAGCATGTTTTTTTCCTTTCTTGCTTTTTTTTTGGATATGGTCAAAGCAGGATTTTTTTTTACCTGACTATACATATTTGTTATTAGTTTTGTTTTTCTTGCCTTCTCAAAAGGTCAGAGAGGATGAGTAGGAAGAGAGAATTCAAAACTGAAAATAAAATTAAACTAAATTTAAAACAAAAAGAAATCAGCCTCTATAGATGAGGAGATGAAAGCTCAAGAAGAAATGGATTTCTTCAAAGCTCCACAGCTAGCTAGTAAGTGGGTCCTGAACCCTGTTCATCTGACTCCAAGATCAGTGTTCATTCTAAAACACCTCTACCTCTAAGGCAGCCCCATTATAGAGATGGGGAAATTGAGACCCAGATATTTGTTTGAGGGAAGAGTCAATAGTTCATATCCTACTAAGGTATCTTCATAGGGGAAGGAAGATGGAAGGGAAGGAAAGAAAGATGAAGAGACTATAATTTCTGCACCATTCTTGGACTCCGACTATAGGTTGGGATTTGAGAGAACCAGTGACTCACTATATGACTTTCAGCAGTTAATCCTTTCTGCTCTCTGATCACGGTTTCCTGATCAACAAAGAAGGCATTTCTGGTTAGCTAAGGTATAAGTGGGAAAATAGGAGAGGTGCTGGGATTCGGTTTCAGTCACTACAATGTCCTACTGAAAGTGGAGATATAGAAGTCTGAAGACAACCTCCTCTGGAGGGAATAGGAGAAGGAACCACTGGTACCTGATGCCTGAGGCCTGGACATCTGGTTTCTGAGCCCAGAGAAGATAGGATATTGAATATTCTTAGATGAATAGGCTAATCTGGAGAGGGCAGAAAAAGGTGACTTGCTCCCCTCTTTTCCACAAGAGCTCCATTCCTTTTATCTGACTTTTCATTCAACAGCCAGTTATTAAGCACTTACTGTATGCCAGATTGGAGCAGCTAGGTGGTACAGTGAAAAGAGTGCCCAGCCTGGAGTCAGACACACCTGAGTTCAAATGTGAGTTCAAATACTAGCTGAGCAAGTCACTTAATGCTGTTTGCCTCAGCTCCCTCATTTGTAAATTGATCTGGAGAAGGAAATGGTAAACCATTCCATTTTCTTTGATAAGAAAACCCCCAAAGGGGTCACAGACAGACAGGACTGAAAAATGACTCAACAACAATGTGCTAGATGCTAGAAAGACAAAGCCAAAAACAAAATGCCTCCTGGTCTTAAAGAGCTTCCCCACATCAATCTACCAATTTGATCAGCCAGGGAATAGAGGTAGGTTGAGGTTGAAGCTTCAGGTGAGGAAAGTAGGTGGAGGATGTTACCAAAGAGTCAAAAGATTCCAGTTTCTTTTCCAGAATGAGAGAGATGATAGTCCCTCATATACTCTGCCTTGGTCAAACCACACCCAGAGTCCTACTCTATATCCTGGGGGTCACATTTTTAGTTGGAGAACATCCCAACAGTATGAACAGAAGAGTGAAAGACCTGGAGATCATGCTATATGAAAACTTGTTGAAGGAACTGGGGATCCCTAGCCTTGAAGAATTACTAGCTTGAAGAAGAGAAGATTTAGGGGCCATCTTCAAGTTATTTGATGGGGTGCCATATGGAAAATGTATGAATCATCCTGCCTGGTCCCAGAGGGTAGAAACTGGAATTTTTTAGAGAGACAAATTTAGATTTAAGTTAGGCTTAACAAAACTTCCTAACTTCCTAGAGCTGTCCAAAAGTGCCTTCCCAGCTACTTTGGGAAGGAATATATTCTTTTCTAATTCTTCAAATGAAGGCTATGTGATCCTTTGCAGTCAGTTCTCGGTCACCAGGTATGGATTGAACTAGATAGACTTTGAGGGCTCTCCAACTCTGAAAATATTTTTATTCTGTAGTTCTATTCTTTCCCCATTCTTTGGCCTTGCTCCATGGGTTCAGGTGGGGTGAGGATGGTGCCTCAGAGAGGGGACCAAGTGGGCAGATGACTAGTACCCTAACACCTGAGCCCTAGGAAGACAGAGGCAGGCACTCACTGCTTATATCCTCCTCTCCCTTATTTCCCCAGGGCCATTCTGTGAAAGAGCTGGCCAAGCAATGACTCAGCAGCACCCCTAACCCCACCCTGCAGAGCCCAGCCTGGGGCACAGAGAAGGGAGCCAAGTGTAGGCGGGAGTTCCCCCTCTCTGAAGAGGATCCAGGAAAACTGGAATCTTTCTTTCTTTCTTTTTTTTTTAATTACGAAGCCCTTTCTGACCTCTCAGTACTGAAGATTGCCCCTTCAGATAAAAGGTCTCAAGTTAATCAATCAATCAATCAACACACATTTATTAAGCACTAACTATGTACTATTCAGTCACACTAAATGCTTGTTGACTTGATTTGACACAGCTAGGTCAGCCTGAGACCTTCCTCCTAATTAGTCTTCTTGTCTCAAGACTCATCACTTCAGTCCATCCTATTCATTGCTACCAAAAGTAATTTTCCCTAAGTATCAAACGTTCTGACTTCCCTACTCAATAAACTCCAGTGACCTCCTTTCCTCTTCAGGAGAAAATAGAAGCTCTTTGGAGCTTTTAAATCTCTTCACAACCCCAACCTATGATTCCAGTCTTATTAGACATTACTACCCTCCCATATCGTGCAATCCAGTCAAACTGGGATCCTCTTTATTCCTCCTCATCTTTAGATATTTGCAGTGGCTTTCCCCATGCCTCAATTGCACTCATTTCTTACTTCTGCCTCATAGAGTCCCTTGCTTCCTAGAAGATGTCAAGCATTAAGAAGTTAGGTGGCTCTTTTCAGATGAAGAAATTAAAACCATTTCTAGTCATATGAAAAAATTCTCTAAATCACTATTAATCAGAGAAATGCAAATTAAGATAACTAATGCTCTATTAAGATAATCACTACACACCTCTCAGATTGACTAAGATGACAGGAAAAGATAATGATGAATGTTGGAGGGTATGTGGGAAAACTGGGGCACTAATACATTATTGGTTGTGAACCGATCCAACCATTCTGGAAAGCAATATGGAACTATGCCCAAAGGGCAATCAAACTTTGCATTCCTTTTAACCCAGCAGTGTCTCTACTGGGCCTGTATCCCAAAGAGATCATAAAAAAGGGAAAAGGATCTCCATGTGCAAAAATGGTTATAGCAGCCCCTTTTTGTAGTGTCAAGGAACTGGAAACTGAGTGGATGCCCATCAGTTGGAGAATGGCTGAATAAGTTATAGCATATGAATGTAATGGAATATTATTGTTCTATAAGAAACGATCAGCAGGATGATTTCAGAAAGTCCTGGAGAGACTTGCATGAACTGATGCTATGTGAAGTGAGTAGAAGCAAGAGAACATTGTACACGGTAACAAGAAGATTATATGATTATCAATTCTGAAGGATGTGACTCTTTCCAATAGTGAAGTGATTCAAGCCAGTTCCAATGATTTTGTGATGGAGAGAGCCATCTACACCCACAGAGAGGATGATGGGGACTGTGTATGTATCACAACATAATATTTTCACTTTTTTGTTGTTGGCTTGATTTTTGTTTTCTTTCTCATTTTTTTCCCTTTTTGATCTGATTTTTCTTGTTCAACATGGTAATTGTGGAAATGTGTATAGAAGAATTGCACATGATTAACATATATTGGATTACTTGCTGTCTAAAAGAGGGGGTGGGGAAGGGAGAGAGAAAAACATTGGAGCACAAGGTTTTGCAAAGATGAATGTTGAAAACTATACATATATTTTGAAAATAAAAAGCTTTATTTAAAAAAGTAGTTAAGTGACTCTTTGGATAGACTGCTGGGCTTAGAATCAGGAAAGCCTGGGTTCAAATATGATTCTATCACTTAGTATCTGTGTAACCCCAAGCAAGCAACTTAACTTCTCTCTGTCAATTTCCTCATCTGTAAAATGGAGATAATAATAATAATAAGTACCTATTTCCCAGGGTTGTGGTGAAGACCAAGTGAGATAAATGTAAAGTGCTTAGCATAGTACCTGGCACCTAGTAAGCACTATGTAAATGATAGTTATGCTTATTTTGTACATGCAGCGTTTCTAATTCTTGTCCCCTTCCCCCCAAACCTCTTCATTTAACAGATTTGTAAACTGAAGCCAGAAGAAGTGACAGGATATATTTTAGATTACATGGATATTAATAAAAATATCTGGTTTTGAACCCAGCTACTCTAATCCACATCCAGTGTTTCTTTCACTGTACTAACATGGCTCTCCAACTGACAATGAAGGTGGTGCTGGTGGGTAGTGATGATGATGATAGTACTGGTGGTGGTGATAATGATGGTGTTGGTGCTAGGGGTGCTGCTGGGTGCTGGTGGTAATGGTGCTGATGGTGGTGATGATAGTGAATGATAGTGATGATGGTGGCGGTGATAGTAGTAGTCGTGATAATAATTGGAGAAGACCTGGCTCATGCCCTTAAGGAAATCACTGTCTAATTGAGGAAACAAGATTCACACAATTAATCCTTTGTTTATAACATTTGCTTAGTTCTTTACAATCCTCATGTTCTCTTTTATTATCCTCATTTTACAGATGAAAGAATTGAAATGCAGACAGATCATAGGATCAGAAGATTGAGAATTGAAAGTATCTTTAGAGTATCTAGTCTAAATATCTCATTTTCCAGCCTCAGTAACCCTTTGAGGTAAGTGCTACTATTGGGCAGTCATTTCATTCATGTCTGGTTTTTCATGGCTCTAAGTAGAATTTTCTTGGCAAATACTGGAGTGTTTTGCCATTTCCTTTTCCAGCTCATTTTACAGATGAGGAAACTGAAGCAAACAGGATGACATGACTGGCCCAGAACCATATAGCTAATAAGTGTCTGAGGCTGGATTTAAACCTATAAAAAGGAGTTTTCCTGACTCCAGGTCTGGTGGCTCTATACACTGTACCACCTAGCTGCCCTTGAGGTGATTAATGTGTACATTATTATCCTCTTTTAATAGATGAAGAAACTGAAGTTTAGGGAGACCGATTTACTTGCCTTTGGTCACCCAGCTAGCAAGTGGGAACAACTGGGTCCCAGGTTCCATGATACCAAGTCCAGCATTCTTTTTGCTATATTGTACACTTGGTTGCATATGCCAATCCCTTCAGATACTGGAGCTGTTATTAAAGAGATGTTTGTTAAATTGAAATTAAGGGCGGAGGAAGAACTTGGGTCAGAGCCTTCCTCAGTCCATGTGCTTTGCTCTGAACTGAGGTATCCCTTAGGCACTAAATAGGGATCCTTAGGAAAGCCCTTCTTGGCCACTTCCTCTGAAATGTGACCTTCAGCTTGGAGTCATAGGGGAAGAACAGAGATAGGGCTGGACATATTTTTCACAGCCAAGTCACATGGATGGGCTGGGCAATGTGTCTCTAGGGTTGAATCCATACTCTCAGAAGTGTATACAGATAGGGCTTGGAGGCTTTTCTCTTCATCATCAAACCACTGGACATTCCAGGCTTGTTTGATCCCTGGGAACAGTCACATGGACTTGGCCCGGGTATAGACAAATGGCTTCCCTGGATGGGAATCAGATTATTTACAATTTAGAATAGAGGGCCAGCAGAGGCCCAACCCACCCCTACCCTCCAATAATTCCCCATTTTTCAATGCAACAAAGCACTTACTATGTGCAAAATGCTGGAGATATAAAAATAAAAACAGCATAGGCCCTGGCTTTAAAGAACTCACAGGCCAATGGGAGAGCGGAGAGAGGCCTGGCACAAACATAATTAGACACAGAAGAGAGTGCCAGGAACAATGGAGAGACACTCACTAACTGTATAACCTCTGTTTGCCTTAATCTCCTGGAGATAAAAAGATAAACCTCTTTAATATCTTTGGAAAGAAAACCCTATGGTCAGTATTGATTTGCTATGATTCAAAGGATTTCCAAGAGTCAGACATGACTGAACAACTTTGTATATATCTTGTATAAGCTTCTTTAGGTATATATTGTCTCCCTCATAATAAAGTAAACTCCCTGAGGGCAGGAACTAGTTGTTTTTTACTTTTCTTTGTATCCCCAGCCTTAGTACAAAACAACTAAGCATATGTATATTGATTGATCAAAGGTTTTGACTCCTGAATTAGGCCTTGAAAGAAGAGGATTCCAAAAAGTGGAGAGGAGAAAGTCCATTCTACATATAGTCAGTCAGGGAGTCAATATACATTTATTAAGCACCTACTATGTGCCAGGTACTGTCCTAAGTGCTGGGGATACAAAAAAATTCCTTGACCTCAAGGAGCTTACAATGGAATGGGGAAGGGGGAGAAGGAATGACAACAAACAAATAAATATAATAAAAAAGCTATAGAATAAACAAAAAAATTAATAAAAGGGAGAATGCACTAGAATTAAGAGGAATTGGAAAAGGCTTCTTATAAAAAGATAGGATTTTAATTAGGACTTGAAGGGAGCCAGGAAAGCCAGGAGGTGGAGATGGGGGAGGTCTTTGAGAATACATAGAGTTGGGAGAATGTAGGATCAGATCTGGGAACAGCTCCAGCCATCCGATTCCTCTGTAACATTGAGTTTGTGAAGGGGAATCACTTTCAAATAAGTCTGTAAATGTAAGTTACAACCAGATTGTGCCAGGCCAAGAATTTTTTTTTTGTACTCCAAAAGAACTGGAATGAAAGCAGATGCCCATTGATTAGGGGGAATAGTTGAACAAAGCATATGACATAGATCTAATAGAGTATGATTGCAACATAAGAAATGACAAATATGAAGCATTCGAAGAAACCTGAGAACACTTCTATGAAGTGATGTCCAGTGAAATGAGAAGAACCAGAAGCATTATTTACATAATGACCCTAGTAATATAAAGGAAAACAATGAGGGAAGACTTCAGAACTCTAATGGATGCATAGGACTGACAGTGAAACATCTTCTATACAGAGGTAGTAGATTGTAATAAGTGCAGAGAGATAAACATATGTTCACACATAGCTAGTATATGTGGGTTTGCTTTGCTTAACTACTACCCCTATAAGGGAAGATTGGTTGAGGTAGTCATTTGGGAATTGACTGTGATGGATTTTTTAAAAAGAACATCAATAGAAATATGTTTAAAAGAATTGCACATGTTTAACCGATATTAAATTACTTGCTGTCTAGGGGAGGGGGAAGGGGGGAAAGGGAGGGAGAAAAATTTGGAACAAAGTTTTACAAACTATCATTGCATGTATTTTGAAAAAAAAAGGCTATTATAAAAAATTTGAATGTCAATAAAAGATTTTCAGAAGAAAACAACTATAACCCCTCCAAAAAAAGACTAAGGAATTTATGTTCTAAATTTTTCTCTTTCCTCCCCTCCCCAAGATAGCAAGCAATCTAATATTGGTTAAATATGTACAATCTTTTAAAATGTATTTCCATATTTGTCCTGTTGTGCAAGAAAAAAATCAGACCAAAAGTAGGGAAAAAAACCACAGGAAAGAAAACAAACAAACAAAACGGTGAAAATGCCATACTTCATCCACATCTACTCTCTGTAGTTCTCTCTCTGTATGCGATTGGCATTTTCCATCCCAAGTCTATTGGAATTATCTTGAATTACCACATTGTAGAGAAGAACTAAGTCCATCACAGTTGTTCATCACATAATCTTATCACTGTGTACAATGTTCTTCTGGTTCTGCTCACTTTAATCAGCATCATTCCATGTGTTTTTTTTTTAATTTAATAGTATTTTCTTTTTCCAAATACTTGCAAAGATAATTTTCAACATTCATCTTTGCAAAATTCTGTGTTCCAATTTTTTCTCCCTCTCCTCCTCCCACTCCTTTCCCTAAGACAGCAAGCAATTCGTTATAGGTTAAACATGTGCAGTTTTTCTAAACATATTTCCATATTCATTTGCTAAGAAAAAAAATCAGATCAAAAGGGAAAAAACACAAGGAAGGGAAAAAAAAACAAGCAAACCAACAAAAAACAACAAAAAGGCTAAAATACTATATACTTTCAGTCTTCATTGTTCTCTCTCTGGGTGTGATAGCACTTTTTATCACAAGTCTATTGGAATTAGCAGATTCCTCTCATTGTTCACCTCATTGTTGAGAAGAGCCAAGTCCATCACAGTTGATCATCACTTAATCTTGTTGCTGTGTACAGTGTTCTGCTCATTTCACTTAGTATCAGTTCATGTAAGTCCTTCCAGGCTTTTCTGAAATCAGCCTGTTCATCATTTCTTATAGAACAATAATATTCCATTACCTTCATATACCATAACAAGAAGTCCTGTTGTAATCCAATCAACAAACAAGCATTTATTATGTCACAGCTAGGAATTGGGTTCCAATCAAAGAAAAAACAAAACCAGTCCCCGCCTTCAAGGAACTAACATTGTATCCAGGGAAATAATTTGCACAGGTAAAAGTAAATAAATATGTATACAAAGTAATTTCTGGATGTGTGGTGGGATCAAAGTTAGAGGGCCAGTTGGGCTGAAATGTGGAATATGGAGCTCCTAAATGCTATTCTCTCCTGAGCTGGCTTCCCCCTATTCCCAACCCCAGGAACCTCCAAAGGGTCCATTGTGCTTCCCATTCCTCTAATTAATTGCTGTCTAGGGGAGAGAGAGAGCTCCTTGTCAATATCACCATCATCTCTCCCACTTTCTAACTCCCAGCTATGTTTTCCTCTTTTATTCTGGCTTCCTCAAATCCCTAATATTTTTTAGCCTCTTCTTCCTCCTCCTCTTCCTGAAGTTTTCTCATCTTCTGTCTGAAGACTAGTGGGCCCTCAGATTTCCTCTAAGACCTGTATAGTTGGGGTGGGATGATCCACTTTAGACCTTTCTTACCCTTGATCATTCCACTTGAACTGAACTGATAACTATCCCCCAAGATTTTGTCCTTCTCTCTTCAGCCTCAATCTTCCTGTCTTTGTTCATACTATTTTCCAGACCAGAAATGAACTACCCCAGCTTCTCTACCTACTCAGATGCTGCTTCCTCCATGAAGTTCTCTATGACCAGCCCAAAATGTATTTTTCCCTCCTCAGATTTTCCTAAAACCTTTTACACTTCTCCTTTGCCCCATTACATTCTCTTTTATATCATAATTGTTTATGTAAATCAAGTCTCCCCTTAATTACCTCTGCTACTTTATACTTGTGTGACATGGAAGAAATCTGCTCCCTCATCTGAGCCTCAGCTTCCTCACCTGAAAAATAAGCAAAGTTGGGCTAGATCAGAAACTCAGAGAACTAGAATTTGTAATACTTGGTGGTACGGTGCATGGAATGCTAGGTCTAAAGTCAGGAAGGGAGCCAGTCTGTCAATTCAAATCTGGCCTCAGATATTTACGAGCTGGGTGACCCTGGGTAAGACACTTAACCCTCAGTTTCCTCATCTGTAAAATGAGCTGGATAAGGAAATGGCAAAACACTCCAGTACCTTTCAAAAACAACAACAAACAAACCCCTGAATAGGGTCAAGAAGAGTCAGATCCAAATGAACAGCATAAAACCTTGGAAGAACTTGGATACCAAGCCCCTCATTTTAATAATCAGGCAATTGACACTCAAAGCAGCTTGCCTAGGATCACATAGGTAGTAAGTGTTAGAGGGAGGATTTAAATCCTGTCTGAGAAACCCTTAGGTCCTCTTTATATAAGCGCTCAGGGCTTTTCTCTAAGGTTCTTACCAATCTTAAATCCTAAAACTGGCATCTAAAGGCTCTAGGGGAGGGGGATATTGTTGGTGGCTTGAGAGCTGTGGAAGGAGTCTGGAATCCTTTATTGACTATCAATAAAGTTATCAAAAGAAGCCCATGGCCCTGCTTGCCCGCCACCCCCAGAGAAGAATAGACATGTGTTTCTGAAGAAGCAAGCCAGACTTTCCTTCCCCTTCCAACCCAAGAACCAGATGTCCCCATTGTGCAGTTGGGGAGAATGAGGCAGACTGGGGGGGATGGGAATGGAGGGGTAACAGTGAGTCTGAGCAGAAGCAGTGTTCCTCAGCTCCTTAACCACTGGACCACCCACCCTTTGCAGGAAGAAAAGCAGAGAACTGCCCATCCTTTCCTCTTCATCCCCTCCCCCTCCCTCCCTGCACTTCTTTCCTTCACCCCCTCACTTTAACTGGTTCCCCTGCCCCTTTAAATTCCTCCCCATCAGGCTTGGCCCCTCACACATGTTTATGACATCTGGGCCCCGGCTGCCTCCTTTCCTCAGTGACAAATGCCTTCTTAATGTTGGTTTATTATTCTAAGATGCGAGAAGCAGTTTCAGCCAAGATCTGAGCAGCAGCTGAGCGGAGGCCGAAAAAACCCTATACTACCCAACATCCCAACCTCAGCCCAGCCACCCCCTCCTTCAGGCCAGTTCATCAGAATGGGCAGCCTCCCTGCAAAATGGGTGGCCTTCTTGGGGGGGGGGGTGTCAGGATGGTTCCTAGTCTCCCTTAGCTTATGGGTCCATGACATTTACCAGAAAGGCCATTCCTCCCCCAAAGCCATCCAGGGCCAAGGGAGTGCCTGGGACCTGACAGGCAGCTGACATCTCCTCTCTCTTTTTCTCTCTGGGTTAGTTTTTGCCTGAGACTCCACCATCAGACTACAATTCCTGTAGGGTAAGGCCTTCCCAGCTGTTAAAGTGCACACACCCTTGGGAGAGATAGCACATTAACGCCTCAGTGTGAATTCCTTCATCAGATTCTTCTCCTAGGGCTTTTGAGCAGAGAGCAGGTTTTAATGGGGGTGGGAGGGTGGGAGGGGAGAAGGAGCTCAGTGGGCACAGGCATTCAGGAAGGGTTTGGGGGCCAGAACATGGACTCAATGAAGATTGGGGTTGGATGTTCTTTAAAGATCTAGGAAGCTCATTGAAGTGATGAGGGGCTCAGTTAGGTAATACATTGGGACTCACATTCATTGAGAGGTTGAAAACTCTCTGGGAAAAATGAAAACTCAGAAAAGGGGAGGGAAATTCAAGAAGGGAAAGGGAGGCTCCAGGAGGAGATGGGGGGGGGGGAAGATGTACCCTTTCCTTGGACATTATCCCACTGGCTCCTTCCTCCACCCTTCAGTTCAGGATTCCACCCTTCCCACCTCTACCCCTCCTTCCTTCCTCCTGCCAACTCTCTTCCCGCCCCCCCCCCATCCCAACCCAGCCCAGCCCAATCTTACCCTGAAGGGAAGCATTTTTCTTCTTGGGAAAAAAGGAGGGATGAACCTGATAGGGAGATTTTCTCCCTGAGGCCACAGCAACTTCTGGGCCCAACCTCCTCTTCCCCTCCTCCTTCCTGATGCTATGGGGGGAACTCCTGGGCCCAGGGGATTATCTCCATTTATCAGGATACCCACAGCCTAGTTTGACAGACAGATGGGGAAAGAGGAATATGGGAAAGAGCTGGGCTGTTCTGAGTCCTCCCAGGAAAGGATAAGGCTGATATGGCTTGGCCACCATTGAGCTAAGTAGTGGAGAGGGAGAAAAGTAGAGGCAGAGTGACGACAGGGAGATGGGTTGGGAGGCCTTTGGGATTTAGTTTAGTACAGGGAAGAAAGAATTCAAGTGCACCTGATTCAAGACTTAACTTAGCCACAGACCATCTATCTATGTGACCTCGGCCCTGACTTTCCTAATTTCTAAAATAAGGGGACTGGACTGGACCCCTAAGATTCCTTCCAATTCTGAATAATGATCACAAGTATTTATATAGGATTTACAAAGCTTTTTGAATATGCATTCGATCCTTACAGCTACCCTGTGGAGCAGGGGCTAGTATTACCACTGCTTTACAGATGAAGAAAATGAAGTTGAGAAAGGCTGAGGGCCTTGCCCAGGACCACACAGGTAGTAGGTATCACACAGGTAGATTGGAACACAGGACATCCTGACTACCTGTGTCCTACCCAATAGCCATTCAACAGCTGCATCAAAGTTCTAGGATTCAATTCAATTCAACAAACATCCATTAAGAACCTAATGTGTCAGTTCCAATAAACTTTGGTTGGGAAATGCCATCTATATCCAGAGAGAGAATTACAAAGACTGAATGTGGATTGAAGCATAGCATTTTTACCTTTTTTTGGGGGGGTAGTTAAAAATGTTGGTAGCATCCCTTTTTGTAGTGGCAAAGAACTGGAAATTTGAGTGGATGCCCATCAGTTGGGGAATGGCTGAATAAGTATGAATGCAGTAGAATATTATTATTCTATAAGAAATGATGAGCAGCTTGATTTCAGAAAGCCTGGAAAAACTCCATTGAACTTATGCTGAGTGAAATGAGAACCAACATTGTACATAGTAACAACAAGATTATGTGATGATCAACTGTAATGAAGTTGGCACTTTTCAACAGTGAGGTGATTCAAGACAATTCCAATAGACTTGGATCCAGAGAGAGAACTTAGGAGACTGACTGTGGATCAAAGTATATTTTCACCTTTTTTTGGTTGTTGTTTGCTTGCTCTCCCTCCCTTTCTCATGGTTTTTCCCCTTTGATCTTATTTTTCTTATGCAGCATGATAAATATGGACATATGTTTAGAAGAATTATCCATGTTTAACCCATATCAGATTGCTTACAGTCTTGGGGAGGGAGGAGAGGAAAGAGGGAGAAAATGTTAGAACACAAGGTTTTGCAAAGCTGAATGTTGAAAACTATCTTTGCATGTATTTGGAAAAATAAAATACTATCGAGGGAGAAAAAAGAACCTAATGTACCCAAGCATTATGCCCATTTGGAAATAAAA
>JAJPUD010000578.1:0-29955 GCA_023553655.1 Myrmecobius fasciatus
TATTGCTGTTTACTTTGTGTTCACTTCTTTGACTGCTGACCCTCTTCTCCCTGACAGTAACATATTATTTACTATCACTCAGTCTCTTTGCCTTCAATTGCTTCCTATTTGTTGTTATTTGGAGCTTGGTAACCCCATTTGGCCTTTTATTGGTAGAGATAGTTGGAATGGTTTGTCATTTCCTTCTCCAACTCATTTTACAGATGAGGAAATTGAGGCAAACAGAGTTAAGTGATTTGCCCATGGTCATACAGCTAGCAAGTGTCTGAAGTTAGATTTGAACTCAGTCCTTCTGACTGTGAGACAGGTGCTCAATCTGTTGGGCTATCTAGCTGGCCCCTCCCATTTACATTTTAATTTGGTTTTGGTCACACTGGTTGGAACCCATGTGTTTGACACCTTTGGGAGAGTGCTTATCTCAGAGCCAAGAAGATCTTAATTCAATTTCTACCTCTATCTGTCCCATATCGGTCCCTTGGCTCTGGGCAAGTAGCTTAAACTTTCAGTGGAGCCAGGCAAATCTCAAAGTTGTAGAAAAGGGAATGATCTTCATTAGAGGAAAGATTCCTTGTCAGAAATTCTCTACACCAATGAGATAGCAAATCTATTTCAAATAAAATGTGAGCTCATAGGATCATGGGTCTGAAGAAACCAGATCTGTCAGTGTGAAACATTTTGCCATGGGCAAGTCAGCCCAAAGAAAGAGTAGGTGTTCACATGCCAATATGAAAGGTTTAAGGTGCTACAATGGGTGTAGACACCCCAGGTACTTGTTATCTATTGTACCCCTCTACCTCCATACCAGTAGAAAGAAGAAACAGATCATAGAAAAAGCATTAGAGGTAGCATGGACTTGAAGTCATGAAGGCCTGATTAGAGTCCTGCTCTCAGTCCTGCATTAACCCTGTTACTACAAGCTACTTAATCACTTTTGAGATCTCATTTTCCCATCATTAAAATGGGAGTAGGATTGGATTCATTGATCTCCAGAGTCCCCTCTAGCTCTCTGTGATCTTATTTAAAATAGTAGGGAGGGGAAGCTCCTTAATTATTCAGACATATGCCATCTCTGCTTCTTTCTGACTTTACTCTGTGTCTCTCTGTGCATGTCTCTGTCTTTCTCCTAAAATCAAAGAAGTTAATTTCTTAATTTGCCTCAGGGAAAATTTCATCCTTCAAAAGTTAGTAGAATCAAAAAGGGGGAAATTCTGTTTTAGACCAGATTCCCATCAAAAAGGAAGAACTGATTGCTATGTAGAAATGGTGGGGCAAATTTATAAAACAGAATGAAATGACCAGTTGATTTTATAATTTTTACAGCAAAATATTTATTGCAATACTTTGTTGCAGCAAGGAATTGTAAATAAAATAAATGCCTATTGGGCTATAGTTAAATAGATTGTGATGCATAAATGTGTGAGTACCTGTTAAGAAAAACATTAAATATGATTAATACAGGGAAGCACTGAAAGATTTAATGAACTAATGCAAAGGGAAATAAATAGAGCCAAAAAAATTCCAATATGCACAATGACTATAACAGCATACATAGAAAGAAAAACCACAAAACAATCAAAAGTGAAAATGACAAAATTTCAAAGAATAAGTGTGACTCTTATGAGAAGAACTCCCCCACACACACACATTCATACACATGCATATATACTTTGCAGAGATGAAAGGTCCACAAGTGTGGAACATTGCATATGTTTTCAGATTTTTTTGATAACATTGACCAATTTTGCTGATTTTTCTCTTCCTTAAAAATGTTAAATTTTATGTAAAAAATGTAAAAATGTTAAAAATGGAATAACTCTGAGAGAGTGGGAAGGGATATTGGGAGAAATTTTAGCAATGTCAAAAACAAAAGATATTAGCAAAATTCATTCTAAAAAGAGAACTCAGGGTTGATGGAATAATAATTGTCAATAGAGAAGTCAAAGCTCACTTTTTCTGCCAAAGAGAGTGAACTTTCCTCTTTTCCATAAAGAATTAAAATTACTATTACAGGGTTGGTTGTCAAGATAAGTTGAGAGAAAATAATTGTCCCTGATGACTTCTAGTTACTAGGCTCAGGGGAACAGTATCCTACCGTCATGAAAGAACTGGCAGCTGTAATTACTGAGCCATCTCAGTAATCTTTAAAAGTTATGGAAAACAAGAAATATTTCACAAGAATGAAGAATGCATACAGTCTATTTTCAAAATTCTAATGAAATTGGAGTTTGAAACTCACACACCAGTGACCTTCACTTCATTTCCTGGCAAAATTAAAGAGTTGGTTAATGGATAACTAGAAAGAGAAGCAACAATCATAAAGAAACATCATGAATTCATCAAGCACAGATGCCAAACTAATGCTATTTTTTTTCCTTCGACAAGGATTCTTAACTGGTGGGCTAAAGGAATGATGTAAATATAGTTTACCTAGCTCTTAGCAATGTATTTGAGCATTTAACATAATAGATAGAGATAATATAGGCTAGACAGGAATGTAAATAGGTAGATTCAGAACTGGCCAACTAACCAGACAAACAAATAGCATTTATAGTTCATTGTTAAGTTGGAAATAGGACTACAAAGGAGTGGTGGCCTTAACTGGTATAGTATAGATCAGAGATATTAAATACATGGTGTCCCCCACTCCCCAACACTCCTATGTGTGGCTTGAACCAGATTAAAATCTAATTGGGAAATATCAACAAAATAAATAAAAACACAATAGAACATAAAATCAAAATGTGCTTTTCTAAGTCAATATGTGGAAGAAGGGACCTTTATAAATTACCCTCTTTTTTATTTGAGTTTGATACCCCAAAGAATGCTAAATCTGGAGTTAGTAATATTTGTTTGAAACCTGCCGCTCCTACTTATTACCAGTATGATCTTGTCACTAAAATATCTCTGAAACTGGCCTTTCTCGGGACCCACATGTGCAAAAGGGATCCACATGTGCAAAAATGTTTGTGACAGCCCTTTTTGTAGTGGCTAGAAACTGGAAACTGAATGGATGCCCATCAATTGGAGAATGACTGAATAAATTATGGTATATGAACGCCATGGAATATTATTGTTCTGTAAGAAACGACTAGCAGGATGATTTCAGAGAGGCCTGGAGAAACTTGTATGAACTGATGCTGAGTGAAATCAGCAGAACCAGGAGATCATTGTACACGGCAACAACAAGACCATATGATGATCAATTCTGATGGACATGACTCTCTTCAATAATGAAATGTTTCAAACCAGTTCCAATTGTTTAGTGAGGAAGAAAGCCATGTACACTCAGAGAGAGGGATATGAATGTGGATCACAGCATAACATTTTCATGCTCTCTATTGATGTTTGCTTACATTATGTTTCCCTTCTCAGATTTTTTTTTCTTGTAGATCTGACTTTTCTTGCATAGCAAGATAACTGTAAAAATGTGTATACCCATATTTGATTTGTCAAGTATTTTAACATAATATGTAGTAGACTTCTTGCCATCTAGGGGAGGGGTGGAATCTAGGAGGGGGGAAATTTGTAACAGAAAGCTTTGCTAAGGATCAATGTTGAAAAATTACCCATACATATGTTTTGCAAATAAAAAGCTTTAATAAAAAAAGATAGAAAGAAACTGACCTTTCTCATTCCAACTCATCTTCTACTCACTGTCAAACTTCTAAAGCATAGTATCATGTTACCCATTCATTCAATAAACTCCTGTCACTCCCCTTACCACTAGGATTAAATAGAATATCTTCCATTTGGTTGTTAAAATCCTTCCCAACCTGTTTTTCCCCATTGATCCACTTTCCATATATTTGACTCTCTTTTACATAATCTGTGATTTGATGATTGGCTTCTTAATTTCCTCAAATACAATACTCCATCTTCTGACTTTAGGCATTTTTTTCTGTGTCTCCTATGCCTCGAATTCTCTCCTTCCTGATCTTTCTCAGGCTTCCCTGATTTCCTTCAGGCCTCAGTAAAATCCCACCTCTTAAATTTTTTTTCCTTAATCTTAATGCCTGCTCTTAAGATTATCTCAACAATATCTTACACACATCTTGTTTAAAACAGGCTTCCAGTTATGACATATGAATATTATGGAATATTATTGTTCTATAAGAAACAACTAGCAGAAAGATTTTAGAGAAGCTTGGAGAGACTTACATGAACTGATACAAAGTGAGATGAGTAGAACCAGGAGATCATTGTACACAACAACAGCAAGATTATATGACAATCAATTCTTATGAATGTGACTCTTTCCAACAATGAGATGATTCAGGCCAGTTCCAATGATCTTGTGATAAAGAGAACCATCTACACCCAGAGAGAAGACCCTGGGAACTGAATGTGGATCACAACATAACATTCTCACTCTTTTTGATGTTGTTCACTTGTATTTTGTTTTCTTACTTGTTTTCTTTCCTTTTTGATTTGATTTTTCTTGTGCAACAAGAGAATTGTGTAAATATGCTTACACATATTGAATTTAACATATTTTAACATGTATAACATATATTGAATTGCTTGACATCTAGGGGAGAGGGTCGAAAAGATGGGAAAATCTGAAACACAAGGTTATGCAAAGGTCAATGTTGAAAAATATCCATGAATATGTTTTGAAAATAAAAAGCTTTAAATATATACATATAAAACAAATAAATAAATAAAATTAAAAAAAAACAAACAGATTTCCAGCCTTTCTTCTTTGTTAGACTGTTATTTCCTTGAGAGCAGGGACCATATTCAATGATCATATTAAAGCTTAGCACAGTGCTAGGCACATAGTAGGCACTTAAATGCTTATTGACTTTGATTTCCTCATCTACAAAATGAAGAAAGCAAACTGGTATTTTTTTTTTACTTTTTCATTACTTCTTTATTTTTCTTGTCTCCCACACACACACACACACAAAGAATGACTTACATGGAAATTTGTTTTGCATGGCTACACATATATGACCTCTGTCAAATTGTTTGCTTTCTCAACAAAGAGAGGAGGGAGGGAGAGGATTTGGAACTCCAAATTTGAAGGAAAAAAATTTTTTTACCTTTTTATGCTTCTCTTGAGTTCTGTGTTTGGAGGTCAAATTTTTTGTTCAGATCTGGTCTTTTCATTAGAAATAGGTGAAATTCCCCTGTATCATTGAATGACCATCTTCTTCCCTGGAAGATAATGCTCATTCTAGCTGGATAACTTATTCTTGGCTGTAATCCAAGTTCTTTTGCCTTTCAGAGTATCTGATTCCAGGCCCTTCGATCCTTTAATGTGGAAACTGATAGATCTTGTGTGATTCTAATTACAGTTCCTTGGTATTTGAATTGTTTCTTTCTAGCTGCTAGCAATATCTTTTCTTTGGTGCAATAGTCCTGAAATTTGGCCCAGACTGGTATTTCTAAGATCATTTTAAGCTCTAAATCTGTGAATATTGGAGCAAATCTAATAATATTAAATTTACTAGCCATAAATACTTGTTCAGGCATGAGTTCATTTAGAAGTCAGAGCAACTAAAATTTTCTAAGTCTCTTTCACCTTTGATATTCTGTCAAAAGCACATTGTAGAATTTTTTTCCCCTTCCTAAACCTATGATTTCAGTCAAGTATGAAGGAACTTTTTCTCCCAACATAACTCAGCAATTTAAAGTCTTTTTTTCATTAATATTTTTCCCAATGACATGTAAAAAACGACTTTAACATTTAACATTTTAACATTGGGGTTTTTTACATTTGTTTATAAAATTTTGGGGTTCTGGGGTTTTCTCCTTTATCCCCACCCACAATTAAAAAACCACATGTGAAGTTAAGAAAAACATTTCCATAAAAGTCAAGTTGTGAAAGAAAACATAGATCTCCCACCCTAATGAAAAAAAAAAAACTCAAGAAAAGTTAAAAGGAAAGAGAGGGATAGAGAAATAGAGAATGCTTCAATCTGTATTCAGACACAATCGGTTCCCTCTCTGGATATGGATAGTATTTTTCATCATAAATCCTTCAGAGTAGTTGTACATGATTGTACTGCTGAGAATAACAAAGACATTTACATCTAGTCATCCCAGAACATTGCTATTTCTTTGTATACTGTATATTTCATTTTGTTCATGGAGTATTTTCCAGTTAACATTTGTTTTTAAATTTTTTTGAATTCTAAATTCTCTCCCTCTGTCCCTCCTTTCTCTGCCTCCTTGAAAAGGCAAGCAATTTGATATTTTATACAGATGTGGTTATGCAAAAAAATTTCTGTTAGTCGTGTTGTGAAAGATAACACAGACAAAAAAAATCAAGAAAAATAAAGAGAAAGTATGCTTTGATTTGCATTTAGATTCCATCAATTCTTTTTCTAGGAATGGAGAACAGTTTTCATCATGAGTCCTTCAGAATTGACTTGGATCATCATATTCTGAGAAAATCTAAGTCATTCACTGCAGATAATTATACAATAAGCATGAAGTCTTAGCTTGTTGTCTGGGGATATTGAAATTAGCCCAGGACCACAAAGTCAGGATGTACCCACTATGCTGCACTGCTTCTCTGGCAGAGGAGAAGGAACTGGAACTAAGGGATTTGATGTGATTGTTGCCTCTGAGTCCCTAGAAAGCTGGAGCTATATCTTAGGTGCCTCAGGAATAGAAAGAAAAAGTGGAACCCAAGAACTATGGAGACAATGTTTTTCACTTTTTGTTATTGTTTATTTGCTTGTTTTTTCCTTTCTCATTTTTTCCCCTTTTGATCTGATTTTTCCTGTGCAGCATGACAAATATGGAAATAGGCTTAAAGGAATTGTAACCTATATAAGATTGCTTGCTATCTTGGGGAGGAAGAAAAATTTGACATACAAGGCTTTGCAAAGATGAATGTCGAAAACTATCTTTGCATGTATTTGGAAAAATAAAATACTATTAAAATGTGAAAAAAATTAAATCCAACATGGGTGTGAAATCTATGATTATTTAGGGGAAAGGTATGATGTGCAATATCTGTGTGCATATCATTGAACAACAGATTATAAAGCTTTAAGTGACAAATATCAGCTACTATTTCTATTATTGTTATTAAAGTAACATTGTAATAAGTGCACAGCCCTCCCTCATTTAAATCTAATTCACTTGCATGTCGTGGTATCAACTCCCTGGTATCATGGTCCTCTTCGAGAATGAAGGACAAACAATAACAAAAAAAATTAGTCTCATAGAAAGGGAGGAAAGATTCAAATGGGAAGATCAATGTTTCTCAGTTTATAATATTATTTTCCCTGTATGAAGAGGTATATTGGCCTTGGGAGTCAGAAAGTTCTGGGTTCAAATGATGACTAGCTACCTGGGTGACCCTGGCATGTCACATTATCTCTCTACACCCCCAGATAATGTCAATATCATTGGAATGTGAACTTCTTGAGGAAAGGGTCCATGTGTTTCCTTTTCTTTGTAGCTTCAGTGCTTAGCAGAGTACCTACTAGATGGTAAATACAAAATGCTTGCTGATTGACTTGATTCAATTTCCTTATCTGTAAAGTGAGGGGGGTTGGACTTGGCAGCTTCTAAGATCCATTCACAGCTTTAAATCTATAATCCTTGGCTCTATACATTAAGAGGTCAGAAGTGTTATTTCTTCCATTTCTAATTTTAATCCTCTAGCCCAAGAGCCTAGGATGGAGCACCAGTCCTGAAATCAGGAGGACTTGAGTTCAAGTTCAGCTGTATGATCCTGGGCAAGTCACTTAATCCTGATTAATTAAGTTTCCTAATCTGTAAAATGAGCTGCAAAAGGAAATGGCAAACTGCTTCAGTATTTTTGCCAAGAAAACTGCAAATGGGGTCATGGAGAATTGGATATCACTGAAATGACTCAACAACAAATAAGAGTAAAACTGTCAGTCTCTTGTCTTTCTTGCTTATTGCTCCCAAATGCTTTATTCTTGTATTTTTTCTTTGTAGACCACTTCACATACCTCTCACTTGACATCTTTCCTCTAAGAACCCTCATCCTTGTCTAAATACAAACCCTGAGTCTGGCTGCACTGTTCATTGCACTGTTCATTGCGCTTCTCTGCTGACTTAGCATGGTCCAAGGAAACCAAGTTCTCAGAAAACTGAGCCAATAAACAGATGGAAAAAAAACCACTAACGTAAGGGATTTGGGGCATGTAGGGGTGGAAAAATAACAGATGAACCTGATCCAGATAAAATATTCTTCCCTTAGATTGAAGTATAGATAGCATAATAATAAAAGTTCATTCTAAGTAACACTAGAGATAGGGACTGTTGTGACCACAGCCCTCTGTCTCAATTTTAGACAGTAGAAGATAACCAGACTATGTGAGGGACAGTACTACACTGTTTATTCATTGGGGGCATTTTCCAAACACAAATCATTTCCCACAGCATTCTGGGAAAGTGGCATGTCTCCTGATTCACATTCTAATGAAGCCCGTTTCCTCCCCCAGGGTTCCATGAACATTTATGGCAATAAGCAGTTTACTCCACCTTTGGATGAACCCCTGAGCTGTGCCTTCCTTATCGGCCTCACAGAATGGCTGGGTGATGATTAAAAATGTTCACTAATCTCCTTTTGAGTTGACATCTCTCCCTGAAAGAGCAAAGTCTGGAAAACTTGAAGTAATATTCCATCAGAAATATTTATTTTTTGGATGTTTTATATGATCTCATGTGTATAATTTATATCAAGTTGATATCAAACCTTTGCCTTCTCAAGGAAGGGGGTAGGACAAGTGGTAGAGAATTCAGAACTCAAATTTTGAAAAAAACTGTTAAATTTTTTTATATGTAATTGGGAAATATTTAATGAAATAAATCAAAATATGTTTTTAAAATGTTATGGGGAGAAAATATTTGTTTTTCTCTTTATGGGAAAAATCCTGGCAGTAGGCCTATTCTATTTCTGTTCTCTAATCCCAGCCTAGTAATGATAACTAAAGGACAAAAGGCAAAGTCAGTGACTCTTTAAAGAGGAGGTATTATTTGGACTACAGCCAGCTCTTTTCCACACTTACCTCTCCATTCCATATCCTTCAATCAATTTAATTCTTTGGCTCCCATAATATTGATGTTTAAATAAATCACACATCTTAATAGAATGCATTTAAAGCATTTAATCATTTGTGATTAGAAGTGTTTAGGACACTTCTAATTCAGGACTAAGTTCAGGACAATGAGTCCCTCTGGTGTGAATGTTGCCTAAGCCCTTTTCAGAAATGTTCATCTACCTTTAGTGTATACCTTTACCCAATTCTCACATATGACTGCAAGAAGTTGTAACATATACATGGAGACACACCAAATAAATCATCTTTGGTAAACAGACTAAACCAGGTTGAGGGTAACTGACAAACCTCAAATCTATTGCTAAGTTAGTGAGATGTCTATCCCTAGCACAAGAAGACTTTCCCTGGTGGAATGATCAGGTAAGAAAAATTTGTTCCAATAGCATGAAGGCTGGATATGGAATGTTGAAAGCTTAAAGCCTGATCAGGTATCGAAAATGCCAAGATCATCCATTGCATATTGGGCCATCTCCAGTCCAGTTGTGGTATACAAACATAATGAAATGTGCCATAAGAAATTATGAAAATAATGAATACAGAGAAGCATGGGTAGACTTACATGAATTTTTGCAGAATAAAGTAAGCAGTCAAGAAAACAATATACACAATGACTATGACAGTATAAATGAAAACCACACACACACACACACACACACACACACACACACACAAGAAGCTGAATGCTATGTAATTATAATGGCCAAGTTTGGTCCCAGAGAAGGGATATAAAAAGTCACCTTGCCTCTCTTCTTTTCAGGTGTGGGGATTATGGATGTGCAGAAGGGCTAAACTAGTTTGAGAGTAAGTGGCAAATAGTTTTGTCAAACTTCTTTTTTCCTTCTTTTCATTTTAAAATCCTTTTTGTTGTTATTATTGTTGGAGTTATAAAGTATGGATTGTGGAGATTATATAGCTAGGTGTCACAATGGAAAGAATGTCAAACCCTGAAGTCAGGAAGATTCAACTTTGTAAATTCAAATCTGGCTTCAAATTCATTATGTGGGCCTGGGCAAGTCTTTAACTCTATTTGTCTTAATTTTTTCTTCTGAAAAATGAGCTGGGGAAGGAAGTAGCAAACCACTCCAATATCTCTGCCAAGAAAACTTCAAATGTTATCACAGAGAGTTGTGATGAGGTTCAACAAATCACAAATAAATCACCTTTTATTGGAAAGGACCCAGAACAAGGTATAGTAACTATTATAATTGTGAGTATTAGTAAGTCAACTGGGCATTTATTTATAGATGTTAACCTCAGAAGACTAGTTTAGTCTTCAGATTGTATAAGATAACTATGGGTGGTGGTATAGGATAGTTCCATCTGTACATGATAATTTTTCAGTATAAGATAATTCTGCAGGGTCAATTTGCTCCTCCCTGGGGCCCACTTAAATATTGGGTTTCTACCAGAGACATGGCCTTTTGCTGGAATTCATTCATCCCATCATTTCACCCTCAAACAAATGGGGCCCAAAATTCTTTTGAGGTATGGGGCAATGATCTCATCTCTGAAGCTGCTTCTTGTTGAGACTAGGCTTAGAGTTGTCCCTCCCTTACAGATTCTACTCAAAGTTATGATAAGCTTAAGGGCTGAAAAGATGGTAGGAGCAGTGTCCAATGGGTGCTGAGTCTCAGGTTCAGATATAGGACAGTATCTAGTGCTGACCATCATTTGAAGTTGAATCAAATGGAGCCTGTAGGAAACAAATCTAGCAAGAAGGGTAGGAGTAATAGTGTTGCATATATTAAAGGGAGTGCATAGATGTCCAAGGATACATGTGCTAAAGTTTTTAAAGGGGGTTAAACATTGTGAAGAGGATGATGGACTAAGGGGGTTTCTTGTTGACATGGCAATATAAGTAACAATATTCTTGCAGGTTGAGGCTTTCCATCCCTAGGTGAATTTACTTATAAAAGGCTAACTTTACTCCTAAGCACTTAATTCCAGAATAGTATATATCAAATAAGTTGTTTATAGTAAAACATGTTTGTACCACAGTACATACAGTATAAACAGATGTAATTTATACACTTGTAATAAACTTGAATAAAACTGACTTTTTCATTGATGTAACACAAAATATTCTGTGCTACATCCTCAGTGAAAAATGATTGCACTAAATTCTCATCTCTAAATCACATTGAAGATGTTTCTGATTTAGTTTCAATAATCAACAGAATAACAGGTGGGTCCCACAATCAATACCCAATTAATCTTACATCATTTTGAAACCCTCAATGATCTCATTTCATATAGACATATATCTAGCAATAGGCAGATGACTAGGCCAAATACTCATTTACTGATTGTTTACTATATAATTACATATTTTCAGAATGAAAACAGCAAGATCTTACATAGAAATTTGCTATAAGAGGAAAAAAATAGGGACAAGACTATAATAATATCAAACTGGTCCTTCAGGTTTAAGCCTAAAGGCACATATAACAACAAGATAAAGTATCCTTAGCTCTGACTTCAGGTAAGAGTCACAATTGACAACTAATCATGCAGTAACAATTCCATCTCATAGCCAAACTTAAGAATAAGCAGATAGAAAACACAGGAACAAAATGGGAAATTGAGCCAGAAATTTAAGCCTTAGATTAAGTTTAAATTTAAGCCAAAGGTTTTCCTCCCAGCTTTTGTTCAGATACAAAATTCTACCTATAACAGTTCAGGAACACATCCCTCTGAATAGGTTGTGGTATTTCTCTCAAATGGTGGATTACAACTTAATGATCCATCAGACAATCATACTTGAATTTAAAACTCAAAATAATATCAGTTATAATCCCAAAAGATTTCATCTCAAATAGCAAGTTTCACTAATCAGTTTAGGAGTAAATATAGTTATTTTTACTTTCATGGAATAAGCAATAAAATAATAATAATAAGCAATAAAAGTTTACCAGGATTTTACTTAATATCTTTCACTTGTTTTTGTTTTCTTCTCCTCGAGTTTAAACTTATCTTGGTGTAAATATCAACCAGTAGAAATCATTTCTATATAATATAATAACAAACTTGAAAATTCTCAGTAAATACTTTCCTTGTCTGGGAACTCCATAACCCAAACAAGCTCTTTGGAAGATGACCTTTCCCATATTAATGGTTTCAAGAAAACTGGCAAGCTTGAAAATTAAGGGGAATCACCAGTGAACCCCAAAAAGGGGCTGAGCCTGCTGCTCCTGCCTGCCCACCCCATCTATCCTTAAGGGGCTGTTGTGGGCTGTGTTTTTTGACACTACTCTTTTTTGACACCATTGTGAAATGGGAGAAGGGTGCTGCACAGCCTTTATATTTCTTTTTTCTTTTTGCTGAGGCAATAGGGGTTAAGTGACTTGCTCAGGGTCACACAGCTAGGGAATGTTAAGTGTCTGAGATCAGATTTGAACTCAGGTCCTCCTGATTTCAGGGCTGGTGCTCTATCTACTGCACCACCTAGCTACCCCACCCTTTATATTTCAAAGCAAATTGCTCTAAAAAAGAAAAACTAATTTTGATAAAACCATTTCTTCCTTCTCTCTCTCTCTTTCTCTCTCTCTCTCCTTCTCTCTTTCCCTATCTTTCTCTTTCCCTGTCCCTCTCTTGTCCCTGTCTCTCTCTCTCTCTCTCTCATTTCCAAAAGTTCTCAAACTTTTAAATCCTCTATGCACACTGTCAATACAAACAGATTACAACTTTATTTCTGCTCATTTCTACATGTTTAAATATTCTCACTTTCCTTTCTATCTACATATCCCTTTAGTGGACTTTGATTAAAACCCCTTTTAAACGGTGTCTTGTTTCTTTCTCATTCTGATCTGATACCTCTCTTACTTTTTTCTCTTTGCTTTTACCATCATATCTCAAATAATCTTCACTGCTCTGAGTATATATTTTTTCTCTCTCTCCTATCCAGCTACCCCTGCTGCCATCAGAGAAGAGAGGGATGGGTAAGACAAAATGTGAAAAAGATTCTCTCTTTCACTGCCCTGAAACAACAAAACTATTAATCTTGTTAATTACTTTTAAAAACCTTTTTAAATTTATAAGATTTAACCCTTATTTTTCCTTAAAATAAATTCTACAGAGTAATACTGCAAAACTCGCTAAGATGTTTTACAAGATGGTGTATTCTTGGAATTACTCCCTAAGTCTCAGGAGTTCATTCCAACAGTCTTAAAATGATTAATTGCCAATTCCTTAATGATTAACCTGATAACCTCCAGAATCTGCTAAGATGGTTTTTTCTCCACTATCCTAAGATGTTTTTTCTCCATTATCCTCAGGAGTATGAGATATCAGAACTCCTATAGTCATTCACCTCTGCTGACATCCAGGAGGAGGAGAAAATGAAACTGCAAGTGTCCCCAAGACCAGGTGTCTTTTATCAAAAGGGAAGTGTACCAAAGCCTATGACAGAGTCAAACCAAAGAGCCCACAAGTCTTTGTGAGTATCTGAAGGGACGAAGCTTATCTTGACTGGGAGAGGGCTTGAGTCATCAGAATGGTCCTCAGCTTAGCTACCAAAAATGATGAAGAACAAGAAATCATGAAAGTGGGGAGTTGTCCAGAATGAATTCACAGACTCAAACCATCTCCAGATCAAGGTACAAAGCTTTATTATAATGCTTAGCTAATGCATAAAGTTCCTAAAGAACCTGGAATTAACTAGAGGGAAGGTGGGAAAGGATCCTGAGGAAGGTTGGCTAACTATGCTAAGTGAATGCATCAGTAAATCAACTGGTGGTCCTGGCTGTCCTGTTTATACAATAGATATAAATAAACAGATAAAAATAAGCAGATACAAATGTATCTGTTATACAAGATAGCCTTGGGAGTTGATGTAAGAGTGTAACCTTCCATGAATATTATTCTCTTTCTTCACTGTTTAGTAATCTGTCTGCAATATCAAATATCTTCAAGCTGTTACCCTCAGGGTCCAGTTCTCATAGTATGGCTCACCTCTCCCATCTGCCTCATGCCCAAACCCCACAGGGGTAAGAATCATATTCTTTGGTAGCTGGAGTACTATCTCTACCAGCTTGACTAAATCCCTGGTCATCCTACTTTGTACCCAATGCAAACAAACATTGATACAGAGAGTGAAAATGTTATGTTGTGGTCCACATTTCATATCCCTCTCTCTGGGTGTGTATGGCTTTCTTCACTGAACAACTGGAACTGGTTTGAAACATGTCGTTGTTGAAGAGAGCCATGTCCATCAGAATTGATCATCATATAATATTGTTGTTGCCGTGTATAATGATCTCCTGGTTCTGCTTGTTCCACTCCGCATCAGTTCATGCAAGTCTCTCCAGGCTTCTCTGAAATCATCCTGCTGGTCATTTCTTATAGAACAATAATATTCCATAACATTCATATACCATAATTTGTTCTGCCACTCTCCATTCAGTTTCCAGTTTCTAGCCACTACAAAAAGGGCTGCCACAAACATTCTTGCACATGTGGGGCCCTTTCCTTTCTTTAATATCTCTTTGGGATATAAGCCCAATAGAAACACTGCTGGGTCAAAGGGTATGCACAGCTAAACCAGTTCTTTTGCCTCCAAATCCAGTGTTCCTTGCATTGTGCCTCTTGCTGCTATTATCTGGATATTTAACAGCAGTTTAAAATCACAATGTTAATTCCAGCACAATTTAATTGTATTAAAAAAAGATCTAAAAACCAATTACATTTTGAAGGAAGTACTTTGTTCAACACAATTAAGAATGACTTTATGGCCACTGTAATATTTTATTATCTGTTCCAAGATTCAATTAAACTAATTGACTAATGCTATCCTGTAGCAGCTGCCTTTGGAAATTATGCAGTGCTTTTAATGACCTTAATCTTCCCCCTTGAAATGAAGGTCCATCGTTTTAAAAACAATATTCTTCTGGTAATTGTGCATGACTCCGAGTCATGGAATACCATAATCTCCAAATAATTAAAATTGAAGGTTACCCAAAGGGCAATAGAGGCTTGCATGGTGGGCATGAGTAGGCTAAATATGTTGCCAAAGAAGTGTACAAGAAAAATGGAGTCAAAGATGTCATTAAGGGAGACCTGTGAGTGGAAAAGAAGATAAGCTGGTTTTGTGGTTATATGGCAGGAACCATTGATATTCACACAATGTCAAGAGATATAGGAGAGTTATAGATTATGGGATAGCCATTTATGGAGAATTTAAGGAAGAACTTGGACAAGTGTCCTTTAGGTGAAAGAATGAATGGGTTTTGATCTGAATTGTTGAAGAGAATACCCTTATTATTGAGCTCTATTAAGACAGCTGGGTACATTAGTGAGTGGATAGTGTTGGACTTGGAGTCAGGAAGCCTTGAGTTCAAAACCTATCTTACTCATTACATAGGTAACTTACTCACCTATCTACTCACAGTCTGGGTAAGTCACTTAACCTTTCTGAGCCTCAGTAAAATAAGTGGTTAAGGAGGGGGGGAGGGCAAAAGAGAGAGAAAAATCTGGAACACAAGGTTTTGAGAAGATGGATGTTGAAAACTATCTTTGCATGTATTTGGAAAAATAAAATACCATTAAAATTTTTTCAGAGCATTTATACCTCTGAAATCAGAAAATATTGCACATTATGATGATTTATTATTTTGTCAATTTTCTAGACTTAAGAAAGCATTGGGAAAATGTTAATAATGCAAATTAAACTTAAAAGTGACTTGTAAAAATAAATAAATGATGAAAAAGAAAAAATAAGGGGTTGGATTAGCTGGCCTCTAAATCTGTTTGTTCGATCAATCAAAAGTTATTAAGTGCCTACTACATACAAGCCACTGTGTAAGACATTGGGGAGACAAATACAACACTGCAAAGCATAAATTAATTAAGTAGGCACTTAAATGTTTATTGAATTGAATCCAATTCTTTTGCCCCTAGAAATTCTTGTTCTTAGATTCTGCTATTCTGATTAGAGATTGCCTTAGTTGTCCATTTTATCCAGGCCAGCTCCAGCCACGGTTCTCGACTTTTACTATCTTCTCCAGTCTCATTGAACCACTCTTTGCTCCACACTCTAATTTTGGAACAATAATCACATAAATTCTGTTATTGATACTGGAAAAAGTGTATCAATCTGATATAGGGGAGACAGCAATGACTCTGAAGCCTTTTCAACCTATGAGTTCTCTTGTCTGTCAATAATTGTGAAAATCCTCTGGCCTTGGAATGGTCCTATAAACAATGTTGACTGTGAGATGGATAATCTTCCTGAGACAATAGTGAATAAAACTAGCCCTCAACCTTATCTGGAAGCCATAAAATTAGCAAATAAGTAACATGAAGCTCTGATCCAATTCTGTATAGTTCTATCCCCTTCTCTTAGGTCCCTTGCTAAGTTTTCTTGGAATTTAGTCTTCTTGTAATGGTGTTACAATTACAATAAACTTGGCCCCTTGACTTGGAAATGGATTCAAGCCTGTAAATTCTTCTGAGATATCTTGTGACACTGGTCTGGGACTCCAAACTCTTAGAGTCCCCCTTTCCCAGCCTCAACAAATCTACTCCCTTGTGTGACTCTACCTCCCTCCTCTAGACACAGATTCCCTTTCCTTATCACCAAGTCCCAAATAGGTATTGTCTTTACCTTTAGAATGTAAGCTCTTTAAAAGCAGAATCTTGTCTTTGTTTTCTTTTTTGTCTCCTCAGAACTTAAAACTGTCTAGGAAGAGCTTAGTAAATGCATTTTTTTTTCATTTGTTTATTCATCAGATCACTGGAGTATAATAAGCTTGTCTCTCAATGACTGACAGTGACTTTAACTAGCATTTAGTAGTATGAGACTCAAAAATTATGGAATGAAAGAATGAATGAATTTATTTCTTTCATCTCCCTTTCTTTGTCAAAGACCCAGAAAAAGTTATGTCTTCATTGCCTTCACTTTCTTTTCTCTCACCCATTCTACAAATCTTTGCAAGACTTCTGACCTCATCACTTAATTTATACTGCCCTCTCCAAAGTTACCAAGATCTCTTAGTGACCAAATCTGATGGTCTTTTCTCAGTCCCAATCCTTCCTCACCTCTTTGAAACATTTAACACTGTTAAGCCCCTTCTTCTCTAAATTCTCTGGGTTTTTGTCACATTGTTCTCTCCTGGGCCTCTTCCTATTTTTCTGACCACTCTTCTGGTTTTCTCTACTAGGCTATCATCCAAAATTGTGGCAGCTCCCCAAGGATCTGTCCTAGGTTCTCTTCTCTTCTCTGTCTATGCTATTTCCCTTGATACCCTTATCAGTTCCCATGGTTTAATTTTTACTTCTATGCAAATCAATCCCAAATCCCTACATTCAGATCTCATTTCTCCCCTGAGCTTCAGTTCTACTTAACCAACTGTCTAGTGAACATTACAGCTTTGGTGTTCCAGAGACATTACAATTTCAATTATGTCCAAAACAGAACTCATTGTCTCCACATCCCTTCCCCCAAACCCATGGCTCTTTGAAACTTCCCATTTATCTATTGAAGTTACCACATTCTTAGTCCCTTTGGTCTGTAACCTTGGCATAATTCTTTTTTTTCCCTGAGGCAATTGAGGTTAAGTGACTTGTCCAGGGTCACACAGCTAGGGAATGTTAAGTGTCTGAGACCAAATTTGAACTCAGGTCCTCTTGACTTCCGGGCTGGTGCTCTATCCACTGCACTACCTAGCTGCCCCTGGCATAATTCTTAACATAAGTCCCTTATCCTATATATCCCATCAGTTGCCACATCTTGTAATTTGAACCTCTACAACATCTCTTACATCCAAGGTTGTGTTGGTAAATGTTGAATCATCAACTCTCTGAAAAAAATAAGACACACCACACTTTTAAGTTAAATCTGCATTGTAACTATCTTCTCTTTTTCTTAAAGTCACAATCAACAAAACAATAAATCAAGTACCAATTTGTAACTTTTGCTGATTTCTGAGATGTGAATGTTCACATTGAAAATTTAATAACTGATTCAAGCAGGTTCAAGTTGTCTCCAACGTGTCCCTGCTTAAATCCAAACCCTTTCTCTCTATTCATGAAGGCATTGCCTTATTTCAAGTCTTCATCACCTCCTATTTGGATTTCCTAATTGACTTCCCTGCTTCAAGTTTCTCCCTACTTTAATCCAATTTCCAAGCATCTGCAAAGTGATTTTTCCCTCAAGTGCAGGTCTGACTATGTCATTAAAGATGTCCCAATTATTTCTAAGATGACATTTAGCTTTTAAAACCCAGCACAATTAGATCCAGCATATCTTTTCAGCCTCATTATATAGCATTCTCCTTCTTATACTCTATGATCAAGTCAAACTGATTTAATCTTCTTCCTTTGAGTTCCAGCTCATGTATGACCTTTTATGGAAAGTCTTACCTGATCCCTCTAATTGCTGGCACTTTCCCAAACTATTTTGTATTTAACTCTTTCGTATTTATCTTGTCTTCATACTGTATGTGCTCATTCCTGTTGTATTTGTTGTATGCTCAATAGGATATGTAACCCCAGTCTCAAAGCCTATTGCTGTGAGATTCTCTTCTCTTTTGTGGAGAGGAATGATTTGCCTTGTGTAAGGACTAGGCAACAGTGGGAAAGAAGAGAACTTTCTTGGTTTCTCTTCAAGCTCTCTTTGGATTTCAGGTGCTTCTGACTTCAATCTTAAAAACAGAAAATGGATGATGTCAATTCCACTTCAGGTAGCTGAATGAAAAGACTCTAGACAGAAACTGATATGAAAGGAGCTAGTCATCTTCATTATGTCCCTATTCCCAGCTTGTTTGAGGAAATTTCTCTTTGGATGAGATGTAGGACATTATCCCTTGGTTGAACTGAGTTACCTCACTACTAGTGTGAGAGCCCCTTTATTCTGTGTTATATGGCATATATTCTCCTCTTTATACTTTCTCTGATATCACCAATTTGGATAAATAGGTTGCTTGTCTAATTGCTGTATGAGTGTTCATTGTGGAACTGGTATTTGGTGGGAAAAAGTCAAGCCTTGGATATAAAACTTCAATTAATGAAATAGTAATCAGAAGACTGCTTGAACCTGAAGATCACATCCCCTAGCCTAACAATATTTAAGGGAGCTGGTAGATATAATTTAGCCCAATATTCTCTCTCTCTGAAGAGGAAAGATTGATGACCTCTGGCTTCCGGCTTTCCTCTATCCTCTCCTTTCCCCACCCCCTCAAGTAGGTCAGTGAACTGTGAGAATCATGACAAGGTTCCCCTTTCTCTTCCCCTCTACCATGAATCACCCAACCACATGGATAAAACAATTGTGTCTAGAGAGGATAGGCTTAAAGCAAAGTCAGGAACTATATGAACACAATTATAAAACATTTTCCACATAAATAAACTCAGATCCAATCTCTTAGAAAAATATCAAGTGTTCATGGGTAGACTGAGCTAATATAATAAAAATGACAATACTACCTAAATTAATCTACTTATTCAGTGCTACTCCAATCAAACTCCCACAGAGCTAGAAAAAATAATAACAAAGCTCATCTGGAAGATGAATTTTAAGGGAATTAATGAAAACATGCAAATGGGGGTGCAGCTAGGTGGTGCAGTGGATAGAGCACTAGTCAGGAGGGCCTGAGTTCAAATGTGGACTCAGACACTTAATATTGCCTAGCTGTGTGACCCTGGGCAAGTCATTTAACCCCAACTGCCTCAGCAAAATAAATAAATAAATAAATTCATCTTCAATCATTATTATTATCATTTGTGGAGATGGATTCAAATTCTGCCTTTGTGATTAGAAGTTTGTTCCCAGAATCTGTAGTGGTCTACCACATTATTTCTTTCATCAAGATCATAGTTTCAAGACCTTAGAATACATTGATTTTAAACTCCTCATTTTACAGATGGAGAGCCTAAGGTCCATAGAGGTTAGTTAGCTTACCCAGGGTCACAAAGGTACTAAGTATCAGAATCAGGATTTGGTACACACAAACCAAATCCAACACTCCCAAGTACCACAGTGCTGGTCTCAGCAATTCCCCTGTATTTATTTATTTACCTTTTTTGGGCTAGGATTTCTTTTATGACCCAGCTATATGAACTAAGGTTAACATACATGAATGATTTAAAGTCAGGAAGCAAGGTATTTTTTTTTTCTTCTCATATTTAAAGAAAAAAATTTTCCCTTGTTTTTTCTCTTTTCATTGATGGCAAAAGATATCTCAAACATAAATATATGCCCAAATCTGTAACACTGATAGTGAATCAAGAAGGTATTTGAGTGAAAAACACTCAAAAATGATATTATAAAGAACAAATGTAGCTCAAAAGAAGAGACATGAGAAGATACCACCTCTTTCTTTACAGGTGGAAGGAGATGGGATCTTTAGGTGTGGAATATTGTATAAATTGTGCAATTTTTTCAATGTTTTGAGTGATTTTGTTGTTTTCCTCTTCCTTTTTTTTTTTTAAAGAAATATGCTTTGTTTTATTGGATGATTTTCTGGGAAGGAGAGGAATACAAGGGGAAATTTAGATGATGTAAAACAAAATATATGAATAAAATTTATTATTTAAAAAAAGATTTTATTATTTTATTATTTTTATTATTTTTTACCTATATGATGCCAAATCAGGAGCTAGATGGCTCTGGTATTGACTTTTTTTTTTTTTTTTTTACTGAATTAACTCTGATTTGGGTTCTTAGTGAGGTAATACAGAGTGAAAGCCTCAGGGCAAACTCTTGACATGGATCTTTACAGAGAGACCAGTGGGCTGGCAGAAACAGCTTCTAACTGGTTGAATGTGTTGGGAAGCACTATTCTCTGGCCTACACAGGGACTCCCCTCTAGATTTGCAAAACGAGAATGGAAAGATATTACTTTGAATAGTTCAAATCTCTTCCACCCAAAATTCCAGAAGTGAAAGTTCAACCATGAATAGAATAATAAATATATTTGTCTCCTCCACTCTCCTGAAATCCACCTGTGCCTCCCAAATAAGCCAAGTATATCAAACATACATTATATGATACAAAGAACTCTGCATTTGCATTAGAAAATTTGAGTTTGAACAACGGCTTTCTCATTCACTATACACATAATATGGTGTAAGGCTCAATTTTTTATTCAATTAAAAGAAGAGTTTGTATTATATTCATGGAACTAGAGCTGGAAGAGATCTCAGTCACTCCTCTAGTCCAACTTCTTCAGGAAGAAGGAAACTAAGTGGCAGATAGATGGTGCAGTGGATAGTGTACCAGCCCTGAAATCTAGAAGATCTGAGTTCAAATATGACCTCAGACATTTAACTTTTTTAATAGCTGTGTGAAGTCATTAACCCATTGACTTAGGGAAAAAAAGAAAAAAAAAGGAAGGAGACTAAAGCCCAGAGGAATTCAGTGATTTGTCTGAGATTAGATAGCTAGCATAAGGCAAAGCAGGTATTTGAGCCTACATTTCTTTGTTGTTTTTTTTTTTTAATGAATAGTATTTTATTATTTCCAAATACATGCAAAGATACTTTTCAACATTCATTTGTAAAACCTTGTGTTTCAAATTTTTTTCTCCCTCTCTCTCCCCTAGACAGCAAGTAATCCAATATAAGTTAAACATGTGCAATTGTTCTAAACACAAACTCTTCTTTTAATAGAATAAAAAAATGAGCCTTACACCATATTATGTGTATAGTGAATGAGAAAGCTGTTGTTCAAACTCAAATTTTCACTTTTTTTTTTTTTTGGTTGTTGTTAATTTGTTTTTCTTTCTCATGTTTTCTTTTTTCTTTTGATCTGTTTATTTAGGACTTCCTCCTTCCTATACATGATCTACAAAGACAGGCAGAAGATAGTTCCTTCCTTTGAATAGCTTACAGCTCAATGGGGGAGACAATATGTAAGCAAATATATACAAGCAAGCTAGTTTCTGGATAAATAGGGAATAATTAACAGAGGGAAGGCACTAATATTAAAGAGGAGTTGGGAAAGGCTTCCTATAGAAGAGATTTTTTCAGTTGGGACTTGAAGGAATTCAGGAAGGCCAAAAGGAAGAGATGAGGAGGGAGAGCATATCAGAAAAAATGTTTGAAGACATTCTCAGAGGCAACCTCCTATTCCCCTCCAGGCAGGACTCAAAGTCTCCTTTGGAGAAGGGTGGACAGAGAACATCATAGAGATAGTTATCAATGCTTCCCTTAAAGCCAAATATATGTGAACACATATACCTTATAAACACACACACACACACACACACACACACACACACACACACACATACACACCACACTATACACTAATAATAAAAGAAATCCAAATTGGCAAAGATGATAAAAGATGTTAGGGAGTGTTGGAGGGATTGTACAAAGTCAGACAAAGTAATGTATTATTGTTAGAGCTGTGAATTGTTCCAATCATTCTGAAAAATGATTTTAAATTATGCAAAGGAAATGAATAAAATGGCCTGCATTTTAAACTCAGAGATCCCTCTATTAAGCTTATGTCAGTGATAAATATAAAAGGCTCCATATACACCAAAATATGACAAGAGTAATCTCTAAGAATTGGAAACAAAATAGAAATATCTTGAGTACAGAATGTTTAAACTACTTGTGTGTAGTACATAGACACAAGATGGAATATTTCTGTACTGTAAGAAATGATGAGTTGGATGAAAACAGATTAGCATGAGAAGACAAATGAGAGAATTAAGTAAGCAGAGCAGGAAATATACAGTGACAACTTTTTATGACCCTATTGATACTGCATTGTCCCATGCATTATCCTGGCTCTTCTAAATTAATTTCACTAGCCAGGCTTCATTTGGGCTCAAACCTGAGTTTCAAGTACTCTGTCTGTTCTTCCAGTTGGCTGATCTACCAATCCCCTTCCACTAGGAAAGTCCTCAGAATCTGAACCTCTCTCCTGGTTTAATTTTCTTCACTTTGGGACAGAAATTCTTCTCAGAAAGAGAGAGGAACTGTGGCCATAGTTTTCTTCTTGGCTAGCTACTCCCTATCCTATTGGAACTTTCTTCTAGCAAAAGCTCTAGTTGTCTTGGTTTCCAGGCCTGGTGGACCCATGGTCAGTGCAGAATTTAGTCCTGCCTATCTCAGTGATAGTTAGAAAATGAGATTCCCTAGTCTCACAGCTCTCTTTCAGAAGATTAGTAGATTCTTCCCATTGCCTACTAACTAGTAAGGCAATCAGAATTCAAATCAGTCCCCTGGTACCTCCCAAAATGTGTAGCTCAATACCAGGCAACCAATTGGTTTATGTCCCATGAACATTGTCGACTGTTCCCTTGATTCCTTGTGTCTAATCTGTGCTTCTGTTTCTTGATCTCTTGGTCATCAAATGGCTTGGCATTTTGTCAGCATCTTTGCTGACTGATAATCATGGTCTTTTTGTGAAGAAGAATAAAGGAAAAAACATTTACTATTTGTCAGGAATTGGGCTAAGTGCTTTTACAAATATTCCCTAATTTGATCTTCACACAACCCTGTTCTTTTTATAGTTGAGGAAACTGAAGCAGAAGATGTTAAATTAGTAGGTATCTGAGGTTGAATTTGAATTCAGGTCTTCTTGACTCCAGGACCAGTATTTTATATATCACACTGTCACCTGCCTTTTGTGCTCCTTGATAATTTCTGCCAACTGTTCCCTTTGTTGTGTGATGAGAAACTGAAGCCACAGCACTTGGTTCTTTGGCTGCCCAGTTTGCAGTTCATATTAAAAATCTTTCTGCTATCTTATCTCCAATCCCATCAGTGCCACAACTTGGAAAGGGATGACCCTAGAAGGAAGAAGCTCCAACTTCCCAATTGGCTCTAACTGCCTTCCTCCCAGATGCTCCCCCCTCTAGTTATCTGGGGTGTAGAGATGTAGAGATATCACTATCTCTGGCTATAGGGAAAGTACTCTTCTCTCAGCCTACACTGAAATGTAAAATCATCTTATTCTTCCTGTAATGAATATGTAAAGAATTGAAGACACAAAAGTGGTCATTTTATTTTTCATCTGAAGCAAACAAGTCAAAATCCATTCAACCAAGCTTTATTAAGCATTTACCATGTACTTGCCCCTTGTGGTGGACAAAATGGGCAAAAAATGGAAAAAGTACCCTCCCTAAAAGAATTGGTCTTCTACTGGACTTGGTGGGTGGGAGAGAAGGCTGGAGGAGAATACAACAAACATATAACATAGATAAGTACAAAGCTATTTTGAGAGGGTTTTTTTTTTTAGTAACACCAAAATAAATTGCATTCCATTCAAATGAATGTGAAAAACACAAAAGAAAGTTCATAGAAAACCCGTAGAATGAGGTCACCATTATTTTTGCTAATAAAAAGATACAGAAAGGTATGCTTTTTATGGGAAAGGGCATTTGAGTTTTGCTCTGCAAGAAACTAGGAAGCATGGGGCAGCTAGGTGGCGCAGTGGTTAGAGCACCAGCCCTGAAGTCAGGAGGACCTGAGTTCAAATCTGGTCTCAGACACTTCCTAGCTGTGTGACCCTGGGCAAGTCACTTAACCCCAATTGCCTCAGCAAAAAGCAAAAAAAAAAAAAGAAAAGAAACTAGGAAGCACACTCCAAGGATTGGGATAACTTTTGCAAAGGTACCAGTGATGGAATGTCATATTTGGGAAACAGTAGGAAAGTTGACTGTTCTTTCCCCCCCCCATTTTTTTATTAAAGCTTTTTATTTACAGAACATGAGTAATTTTTCTACATTGACCTTTGCAAAACTTTCTGTTCCAAATTTTTCCCTCCTTTACCCCACCCCCTTCCCTAAATGGCAGGTAGTCTAATACATGTTAAATATGTTAAAATAGATAAATCCAAATATGTATACATATCTATACAATTATCTTGCAGCACAAGAAAAATCAGCTCTAGAAAGAGAAAGAAAAAAAACCTAAGAAGGAAAACAAAATGCAAGCAAATATCAACAGAAAGTTTTAAAATGCTATGTTATGATCCATACTCAGTTCCCACTGGCCTCTCTCTGGATGTATATGGCTTTCTTCATCGATGAACAATAGGAACTGGTTAGAATCACTTCATTGTTGAAGAGAAACATGTCCATCAGAATTGATCATTGCATAGTCTTGTTGCTGTATAAAATGATCTCCTGGTTCTGCTGATTTCACTCAGCATCAGTTCATATAAGTCTCGCCAGGCTTTTCTGAAATCATCTTGTTGGTTGTTTCTTACAGAACAATAATATTCCATAAGATTCATATGCTATAATTTATTCAGCCATTCTCCAATTGATAGGCATCCATTCAGTTTCTAGTTTCTAGCCATTACAAAAAGGGCTGCCACAAACATTCTTGCACATGTGGGGCCCTTTCCCTCCTCTAAGATCTCTTTGGATATAGGCCCAATAGAAACACTGCTGGGTCAAAGGGTATGCCCAATTTGATAACTTTTTGAGCATAGTTCCAAATTGCTCTCCAGAATGGTTGGATCCGTTCACAGTTCCACCAACAATGTATCAGTGTCCCAGTTTTCCCACATCCCCTCCAACATTCATCATTTTCTTTTCCTGTCATCTTAGCCAATCTGACAGGTGTGTAAGAGATATCTCAGTTGTCTTCATTTGCATTTCTCTGATCAATAGTGATTTGGAGCACCTTTTCATATGACTAGCAATAGTTTCAATTTCTTCATCTGAAAATTGTCTGTTTATATCTTTGACCATTTATCAATTGGAGAATGACTTGAATTCTTATAAATTTGAGTTAATTCTCTATATATTTTAGAAATGAAGCCTTTATCAGAACCTTTGAATGTAAAAATGTTTTCCCAGTTTATTGCTTCCCTTTTAATCTTGTCTGCATTACTTTTGTTTGTACAAAAAATATTTTAACTTGAAATAATCAAAATTATCTATTTTGTGGTTAATGATGATCTCTAGTTCTTCTTTGGTCACAAATTCCTTTCTCCTCCACAGATCTAAGAAGTAAACCATCCTATGTTCTTCTAATTTATTTATAATATCATCATTTATATCTTGATCATGAATCCATTTTTACCTTATTTTGGTATATGGTGTTAGGTGTGGATCAATGCCTAGTTTTTTTCATACTAGTTTGCAATTTTCCCAGCAGTTTTTGTCAAATAGTGAGTTATTATCCCAAAAGCTGGGGTCTTTGGGTTTATCAAACACTAGATTACTATAGTCATTGGCTATTTTGTCCTATGATCCTAATCTATTCCACTGGTCAACTACTCTGTTTCTTAGCCAGTACCAAATGGTTTTGATGACCACTGCCTTATAATATAGTTTTAGATCTGATACAGCTAGGCCACTTTCATTTGCTTTTTTTTTTCCATTAATTCTCTTGAAATTCTTGAACTTTTGTTCTTCCAGATGAATTTTGTTGTTATTTTTTCTAGGTCAGTAAAATAGTTTCTTGGGAGTTTGTTTGGTATAGCACTAAATAAATAGATTAGTTTAGGTAGTATTGTCATCTTTATTATATTCACTCGACCTATCCAAAAGCACTTGATATTTTTCCCAATTGTGTAGATCTGACTTTATTTGTATGGAAAGAGTTTTGTAGTTTTGCTCATATAGTTCCTGACTTTCCCTTGGCAGATAGATTCCGAAATATTTTATACTATCAACAGTTATTTTAAATGGAATTTCTCTTTGTATCTCTTGCTGTTGGGTTTTGCTAGTGATATATAAAAATGCTGATGATTTATATGGATTTATTTTGTATACTACAACTTTGCTAAAGTTGTGGATTATTTCTAATAGTTGTTTAGTTGATTCTCTAGGGGAAAGTTGACTGTTCAATTAGTAGCCAACAAAACAGAACAAAACAAAAAACGAAGGCATAGAAATACTTGTTACAAGTCAGTGGAAGCACAATGGGAAATACCTTTGCTAAGTTTCTGAACTTGTTTGGATACTAACTCAGATGTCTAACTTTCCTTTCCTTCACCCCAATATCTGATCAGTTGTCAAATCTTGTCAATCCTATCTCCACAACCTCTCTTATTTGCATCTATTATTTCTTTTTTTATACTACCTGTCCTTGTCACCTCTCCTGATCTATTTCAACAATAACCTTAGTTAGATATAGTTTGGAACTATAGCATTTTGGTGGGATCCTCAATGTCTCCTAGAACCTAATCTTATATAGAATTTAGGGTACTTCCTTATATTCATATAGATTACTCAGACAAGGCTACCCTGAATTCAAGATAGTCTGTGGATTCAGTCACACAAAACTATCTCATGAGCTCCCCCAGAAGTGTTTACTTTTACTAGTTGGATAGAAGATAAGATTAATTGAAATTGTGTTGGAGAGATCCATCTGCATTCAGAGGGAGGACTATGGGGACTGAATGTGAATCACAATATAGTTTTTTCACCTTTTTATTGTTGTTTGCTTGCTTTTGTTTTCTTTCCTATTTTTTTTTCCTTTTTGATCTGATTTTTCTTGCGCAGCATGATAATTGTGGAAATATGTTTAGAAGATTTGCACATGTTTAGGGAGAAAAATTTGGAACAAAAGGTTTTTCAAGGGTGAATGTTGAAAACTATCTTTGCATATATTTTGAAAATAAAAGGAGCATGGGGCAGCTGGATGGCACAGTGGACAGAACACCAGCCCTGAAGTCGGGAGGACCTGAGTTCAAATTTGACCTCCAACACTTAACCCTTCCTGGCTGTGTGAGTCTGGGCAAGTCATTTCACCCCAATTGCCTCAGCAAAAAAAAAAGAAAAGAAAAGGAGCAGGTGAAGCCAAGATGGCACAGTAAAAGCAGAAACTTGCCCAATCTCTCCCTCAAACCACTCCAAATTCCTTTAAATAAGGACTCTAAACAAATTTTAGAGCATCAGAATACCCCAAAAGATGGAGTAGAACATTTTCCAGCCAAAGGCAGGTCAGCAGAATAGTTCTGTGATACCAGGGTGGGAGTCCAGCACTCACTCCCAGCACAGCTGCACCAGAACAGCCTCACCTTCCCCCCAACCCCCAGACCCTGCCCTGGCCCCAGACTCAGCTCTGGTCCTGGCTTGGAGGTAGGACCTCTGAATCAACAGCTGTGCTTCTGGACCTCTCAGCCTGGGGAAGGACTCAGAAGGTCAGTGGAGACAATCTATAGCAACTGGGTGAAAGTCTGGTGTGCAGTTCCAATGCACCAGCACAGCCCCAGCCCCAGTCCTACTGCAGGGGTGCTGCTTTAGCACACTAGATCTTACAGCTAAAATGAAGCAGAATACTTTGAACAGCCACAGTGGGATGGGACACTCCCAACAGCTCCAGGGCAGAAAAAAGTGTTTGTGGTCAGATTCCTAGAAGGATCTCTGAAAACAGCAGCACAAAACCCCAGAAGCTCGGCACGGTGTACTCTCAACCCTGGAAACAGAGCCCTATTTTAACAAAGAGTTAAAAGCCATGTAATAGGCTAGGAAAATGAGCAGATAACAAAAAAAGTTTCTGGCTATAGAAAGTTATTATGGTGACAAGAAAGATCAAAACACACACTCAGAAGATGATAACAAAGTCAAAGATCCTACATTCAACACCTCCAAGAAAAATAAGAATTGCAAGCCATTCTCCAATTGAAAAATGGTCAAAGGATATGAGCAGACAATTTTCAGATGAAGAAATTGAAACTATTTCTAGTCATATTATAAGGTGCTCCAAATCACTATTGATCAGAGAAATGCAAATCAAGACAACTCTGAGATACCACTACACACCTGTCAGATTGGCTAAGATGACAGGAAAAGATAATGATGAATTTTAGAGGGGATGTGGGAAAACTGAGACACTGATACATTGTTGATGGAACTGTGAATGGGATCCAACCATTCTGGAGAGCAATTTGGAACTATGCTCAAAAAGTTATCAAACTGTGCATACCCTTTGACTCAGCAGTGTTTCTACCGGGCTTGTATCCCAAAGATATCTTAAAGGAAGGAGAGGGACCCACATATGCAAAAATGTTTGTGGCAGCCCATTTTGTAGTGTCTAGAAACTGGAAACTAAATGGATGTCCATCAATTGGAGAATGGCTGAATAAATTATGGTGTATGAATGCCATGGAATATTATTGTTCTGTAAGAAACAATCAGCAGGATGATTTCAGAGAATCCTGGAGAGACTTGCATGAACTGATGCTGAGTGAAATCAGCAGAACCAGGAGATCATTGTATATGGCAACAAGATTATATGGTGATCAATTCTGATGAACATGGCTGTCTTCAAGAATGAGATGATTCAAATCAGTTCTAATTGTTCAGTGAGGGAGAGAGCCACCCACACCCAGAGAGAGGACTGTGGGATCTGAGTGTGGTTCACAACATAGAATTTTCACTCTTTTTATTCTTGTTTGATTGCATTTTATTTTGCTTTTTTTTTACTGGTTTGATTTGATTTTTCTTGTGCTGCACAATAATTGCATAAATGTGTATGCATATATTGGATTTAACATATATTTCTACCATGTTTAACATGTATTGGACTACTTACCATCTAAGGGAGGGCATGGGGGAAGAGGTAGAAAATTGGAACACAAGATTTTGCAAGGGCTAATGTTGAAGAATTGTCCACACATATGTTTTGAAAAATAAAAAGCTTTAATTAAAAAAAGAAATAACAACAAAGGCATATATTTAAACAAGATTTGAAAATATTTATTTTCTTTTTTATACGCATCTTTAGACTGATACTTTTGATCAAATGTATTATTACTATAATTACACAAAACCTGGCAAAGATTTCAGAGGCTAAAGATTGTATTTAAATTTTTTCACCTGCCTAATAATTATTGAACCTCTTTGAAAGGCTGTCAAAAACTGTTTTACGATTGATGATAACATAAATAAACAATGAAAATTAAAAAGAAAGAAAGAAAGAAAGAAAGAAAGAAAGAAAGAAAGAAAGAAAGAAAGGAAGGAAGGAAGGAAGGAAGGAAGGAAGGAAG